>CM035305.1:360893-374174 GCA_002900995.3 Ganoderma boninense
TGCGAACATGCTGGCCCCTGCTCCACCACTCAACAGGCCCTCTGGCCGGCGCCATGCACCTCATGCGAGTGCACTGGACAGGCGCAAATACCAGCTCGGGATGCCCGGGGAGTGCACGAGAGTGTCCGACCTGCTGTATCCATCTCATGCGAGTGCGCCGGACAGGCGCAAATACCACCTCGGGATGAGTGCGAACCATGCTGGCCCCTGCTCCACCACTCAACAGGCCCTCTGGCCGGCGCCATGCACCTCATGCGAGTGCACTGGACAGGCGCAAATACCAGCTCGGGATGCCCGGGGAGTGCACGAGAGTGTCCGACCTGCTCTATCCATCTCATGCGAGTGCACCGGACAGGCGCAAATACCACCTCGGGATGAGTGCGAACATGCTGGCCCCTGCTCCACCACTCAACAGGCCCTCTGGCCGGCGCCATGCACCTCATGCGAATGCACTGGACAGGCGCAAATACCAGCTCGGGATGCCCGGGGAGTGCACGAGAGTGTCCGACCTGCTGTATCCATCTCATGCGGGTGCACTGGACAGGCGCCAATACCACCTCGGGATGATCCCAGTCAAGTTTCAATTCTTGTGGTGGGCTGGAATCATGAATCCCAACACAACAGGACAGGCACCAGGAACATTTGAGACTAGGGGGCAGGCCCAAATACCAACCAGCTGACTGGTACCCATTGCAATTTTCTGTGAATACCTTTCCTTTCACTGTCATCTGCCCACACCGGACAGGCTCAGTGTCTGAGTGGCCCAGCCCGCTGTTCTTGCTGGTCCCAGAGCATCTATGATTTAGCCGAACACCGGCCGGTCGCTGCTCCTATGCCCTCCAACCCCACTTCCACCGACCGGCCGGCGGACTCACCATTACCACCTCTGCCAACATGGTGGGAATCCATTTTGTTGCACTGTCATTCGCCCACACCGGACAGGCTCAGTGTCTGAGTGGCCCAGCCCGCTGTTCTTGCTGGTCCCAGAGCATCTATGATTTAGCCGAACACCGGCCGGTCGCTGCTCCTATGCCCTCCAACCCACTTCCACCGACCGGCCGGCGGACTCACCATTACCACCTCTGCCAACATGGTGGGAATCCATTTTGTTGCACTGTCATTCGCCCACACCGGACAGGCTCAGTGTCTGAGTGGCCCAGCCCGCTGTTCTTGCTGGTCCCAGAGCATCTATGATTTAGCCGAACACCGGCCGGTCGCTGCTCCTATGTCCTCGAACCCCACTTCCACTGACCGGCCGGTGGCCCATCTTTGCTACCCTTTTAAACCTTTCGGATGTGTTTATACATCCAGCCTGTGACTTTTCCCTAACGTTCTGAGGTCATCCCTATGGTGTGACAGTCTGCCATTGTGGATAGCCCTCCTGGAGAATATTTCCCATCAGCCCTTCCTCATGATACTCATGATGATTTGGCCTCAAAGTGTGAGCACAGAGGATATAGCAACCATCAGAGGGGGACATTGCAGTCATTAAACCCTCACCCTCAATTTGCCCACCTACGGGCACCATTTACCTCGCCCCCCCAGCATGCATGCCTAATGATTTACCCACTATGTACCTCACACAGGCCACCAGCAGATGGCACAGATCCATGTAAAATAACTTGGCACAGTGTTAATGCCACCTGGATCTTTGGCCACCTCAACTGGACCTCATTCTCCACCTGTGGAGCATCTACCATTCCCTGGAGGACATAGGACAGTCCTTCCCATGGATTTCTATCACTGTCCCCTCCGGTCCTGCCAGTATTTATAGGACCGACATTCTCACCGGCCGGCCCCGGCCGGCCACTACTTATGCTGCTTTGTCAGCTCCGGCTACCCAGTATTACTGGGGTATCTTATGGGAACCATGTGCCTATACAAGGCCACCCCGGGCGATCTGAAAGGCACTACGCGTCTCAGCACGCTCTGGCACGCCATCGGGCACAAGGTTAGTGCTCGCCTGCTGTGTAAAGCACGCCCAAGTGATTTATGCAAACGTGCAGTGCGATGACCCGACACCTGCGTCTGACATATTGCATTCGGGCCAGACTTTCAGAGCGGCCGTGGCTGCTATCTCCGGTCTGGACATGGTGAGCGCATATGTGATGGCGGCTCTCGAGGCTATCGATCCTCTCCAGCATTATTTGCTGGAGACGTTATGGCAGAAGACATGCGAGCGGGAGCCCGTCCAGCAGTTATTTGACTCCGTAAACGGGGGCCTGGCGTACGAAGGTCGCGAGATCGTTTTCAATCGCGACTCGCAAGATCACTGGGATCGACATGATCCCCATTGGTCTTGGGGAAACATGCTGTACTTCGGTACATTCACGCTGGCTGAACTACGATACCCGCAACTCAATCTCACTGTCATCTTGCGCCCAGGAGACCTGGTTTTTCACCGCGGTCGGGATTTGTTGCATAATGCTCGCGCCCGTGGCGAAGGGTCGCGTAACTTTCTTGTGCATTTTACTCATCAGCACATGTGGGACTACATTGGGTTGACGTGTGCGTCTTCGAAAGCTCATAATGTGCGCGGTTGATGGCGTAGCAGTACTGTACCTATGTACATAATAATTCCTTACATTGCCATTAATCGAAGAATCATCTGCCATTGTTCTGGATCCCTCTTACAGTCAATGAGAGGTCGTATGGACTGTAAGATGTCGATTTAATTTTTGTCGTAGTTTCCTCTACAGCGGTGAATCACTCACTAGTGTGTAGTTCAACTTGTTGTCACAGGGAACTTGGCTGCGTTGAGTTTTCTGGAATACTTGCTGCAGTCCTTCATCTTCGTCCTCGACCATATCGGCTATCATTTGGGAGTGTTGGTTGTAGGCCGCGAGAGCGCATCTTTCAACCTCCTTCGCCATTTGTCTGTACATATCTGACTTCTGCGTTGCGTACGCCCTTGCTCCCGGGGACATAGAATCGTTGTCAGCCTTGTCCCATGCATTTGATGCGAAAAGGAATCCTCGACGTGCCGCCCTAGCATCGGCATACAGCAAATTTACTTCTTCATCGGTACGCTTCTTGGCGGCCCATGCACGGAACCAATCCACCCTTCTGCCTGATTTCCCTGTAAACGAATAGAATATGTCCTGGGAATAGGTAGTGGACGTACATTCCAACTCCCACAACTCTACAGCTTCCGTCGATGTAGATTGCGGTGCAGCGGGCTGAAATATCCAGGGCAACTGGCGTTTGGTATCGCCGGGGTTATGCAGTTGTCGGGTGGGCGGAATGATGAGATCTTTGTTTTTGTCGATGGACCGCAGTGCCTGAGGTATATGAACTTCTTCGTCTAGGAGCATGGAGGGTGCGAGGAGCCGCCTCATCCGATCTAAGTTCCCGTTGTACATGTCGGCGAGAAACTTGGTGTGGTCTTGCACGCCTTTGATTTTACGCTGGCTGCGGGTGTGATCTTTCTGTCCTCGGGCATGCTTCTCCTTCTCCTCCAGCAGGGCCCCCTTCTTCCGCAACGAAATTCGAATGCTGGCGAGCAAGTCGTAGGCATGGCCTGTGCGGAGCTTGAACTCGGCGACAGCGGCACGAATGAGGATTGGATCCGCGTGGTCTGATGCCCATTCGACAAGGGAGGGGAGGCCCAGCGTCTGTGTTTCCGGCCCGTGTTGGGCAAGTTCAGGGTCTTCTAGGTCTTCCTCACAGAGTATCTCTCCGTAGCCGGACACACCATCGTCATCGACGGCTAAGGCGGGTATGGTGGTGCGGAGCTCTTTGCGCAATTCGTCCAGACTATCACCGAGTGCTCGTCGAGCTGCTCCTAGTTGGGCCACTGTATCCGATGTCACTCCTCCTTTGCCTAGGACCGACTGACGATACAAATTGACCCGTCGTTTCAGCTCCGCCCTGTACGCATTGATGCGTCAGATTCATATTCATTTATTCAGGTAACTCGGGTTGAACTCACTGGGTATACTCAAGCTCGATGCTATTTTTGATACAGAGTAGCGCGGATGGCGGAAGGAGGGGTGCGACAGAGATGACGGGCCGCAATGGTGGTGAGGTTCTCGTCTCGTGGCCAGGCCTCTTGTCGGATTGGGACTCATCCATACCTGCAGCCAAGCCTACTCCGGACGGCTTTACGGTGCGCCCTAGAAGTTCGTCCAATGCTGAACCTTTGCTAGGGACTAAGCCGGCGTAATCAGTTACACGAAGCGCACACGTCTGTGGCGCTTACATTTTGAGGGATCTAAGACATACACACTAGGTTGTCGGCGACCTTGCGTGGCACGCGTCCGGTATGTGACGGGTGTAAGTGCCTCATCTTCTATGTCGAGCCGCAGCCAGTCCTGCAATTCTGCGGCCCCCGCTTCCTCGGTGAGTGCCGCCAGATCTCTCGTTTGTACTAACTGCAGATGAAGCTTCTCCTTTAGTTTGCGATAAAGGTATTTCCCTTACGCAGGAGGGATGTTCGTCAGGCCGCCACATTTGGTATCGATGACCAAAAAATAAACGCACCTCGACCCTCGTTTTTGTACCAGTTCCACGAGTTGAAGAAATCGTTGAGCGCGTCCCTACGTGCTCCTCCATTCATCTCGCGCGTGGACAACCCTATCGCGTTATGCTCGGCCCATATGGTCTCCACCATCTCCCCGCATGTATGACCGGTGCCCTGCTTGAAGCCCATACAGTACTCTGTCTGACATGATTCTTTGTGGGCGAGCATGTGCATCTGGGGGAGTAGAATGCGAAGGTGCTCCAGGACAGGCAGATACTTGCTGGGGAGATCCCATTGTTTCCATCGTTCCAGCAGATGAGCGATGTACTGACATCCGACGTCATACGTCAGTAGCCACTCTTCGAGTTCCTCCGCCGTCTCCAATGCCCCTGACATTGCAAGGTCCAGTAGAGGAAATCTGTTAAGCTGATTTCAATACAAGTCAGCCGAGCTGGGTGCAACACGTACGCTTCTCCCCCGGGCATGTCACAAGTACCTCTAGCTCTGAAACATCCATGTCGAGTACATGTGACGGAGATCACACCGCTAACGTCGAGGTTCTTGAACTTTCCGATGCGTTGTGACCGTGTGACCTTGAAACCACTGCATGTCTCCAGCTAAGCCGTGGACAATCAGCTATGCACGGCCGATGGACGAGAGTAACTGACGATAGTCCACTCTTCCTTTGGATACTTCTTCAAAAAGTCTTGAAGCTTGTTCACGTTGTTAAAAAAACCATAATCCCCGACAAGGCTGTAGTCCGTGTCGTCTCCGGGTTTCGTCTTCTTCTGCAAACTGTAGTTCCCGTCCGCCCCCAGAAATAGCCTGTAGATATATCTACATCCTCGGACGTTCAGTGAACTCTCTCAAACCACTAGGGCGCCCGAGAACTCACGCCATATCCGGGTCTGTTGACTTGAAGTCCGAAGGGATGTTGACGCCAGGCCAAGGACATGTGAAGCAAGGTACGGTCAACAGGTTCGGATCTCGCCCGGGATAGCGAATTCCGTGAGATGACCCGGAGCGTTTTACCATCTTCAAGAAGCGCCAAAGCCGAAAGACGTACAAAAACTCGCGATAGCGGTCCTGTTTTAGGTGGAGATGAGGTGGCGCATGGAGGAAATGCGGTTCACTCACTGTTACCAAGTGAGCGGCTGAGTTGTTCGTTCGCCTACGAAGCTTCCGCATGTAGTCGTACGTGGATTTTCTCGACGCTAAAATGTCTTCATGGGCATCCTCGAGGACATCCACCGTAAATGCGCTCTGTAACTTTTGAAAGCTCGCGGGTATTAAGCCTGCGAGGACAAGCTGTTCCTCGTCAGCCATACGACGAGGTGAGCTACATTCGCAGTACTCCATACGAACGGTATGAATGCCGTTCGTATGTGTCACGACTAGTGTGTGGATGTTGGGAGGACCTGACGCGACTTGAGGGCATCTGTGGCCTTGATGTCCGAGATAGAAGACTAAGCCCAAATCATACAGGTCTCGCTTCTGGAAGCACCATTTCGAAACCGTAGGATTAGGTTGGATCCACTCTTCCACCCAGTGATACGGTGTGTTGCGATGAGCGTAGCACATGCACACTCGACACAAGGCGGGAGGTTCCGAACAGTCTCGACAACGATAGACCGCTGGGCGCTGCTTGCAGTGCTGACAGGTACCTGGGATCAGAGCATGGGCCTCTCTCTCGAGTAGACGATGTAGAATCTGTGGTAGATGAGATCGAGCTTCATCCAACTTGTCTCCAGCCGACTTCTATACGGTAGATTTAAAGTGGCGTCCACTTGATATAGTGACGAACCACTGACCTTCTTTTTTCGCGGTGCCGTCGCAGCTTCAGACGTCGAGGTTGTTTCCCCAATATTCGCCTCCTCGAGATTACGGGGCTTCGAAGACGCGGGGACGGTATCCGTCAGGTCGGCGGAGACGTCTCCACTGATATCGTGAGATAGAGACGTCAATGATCCGTGCTGATGTGGTTGGGAAACCTCTGCAAAAGGGTGCTGCCCGTGCTCATCCTGTATTCTAGCCTGATCATGAGAAGACTGGCCTGTCGCATCCACAGGTGGTGGCGAATGCAGACGCGGTTGTTTCGCAGGACGGGCGCTGTCGTATTCCGCCACCTCCACCGTGCGTTCAGTCCATTCCACGCCAGAGGGGCCAGCTTCATAGTAGTTGTGCACAACGACCGAAGCTGCTCGACCAGATGGACGACCTGACGGCGCTGGTGTGCGATCGATGACATGGTGAGGATTATTCTTCTTCGTCTTCCGGAAAGCCATGGCGCGAAGCTTTCCAAGTACTAGCTAGAATGTGTAAAATCTGTAAGCAATTGATACAGGACGAAAAAGCCAATGAAGCGTAGACTGGACAGTTAGGATGTGGCGGCGATCGGTGTCTTACAGGTTGGCGTACATCGATAGCGTGTGTTGCGGACAGCGAAAATGATTATAGCGTTTACAGCCCGTATCTCTCCATGTGTGAAACCGGAGGCCTGGACTACATAAAAAGAGCGATACAAAACTTATAACGATAACAGTACTAATTTGTCATACATGTGAAACAGTGGGGAACTATCGGGGCACGTCCTGATACATCGAAAAAACTCTGGGTATAAAACAGCGCAAGTCTCATCTCGAAATCCTCTATCTCCCGGTCAGACATCGCGATATGCAATGCAGGAGCGTCGTTGACGGCTGACGGGCAGCGAGGCCAGAGTCGGAGTACATCCCGTAGTGCATTGAGGGCGTTGACCCGCCGATGAGGCAGCGGTGCGAAAAGCCCCCAAGATTTGTCTGTGGGAAGTTCTGCCACAACCCACGGGCTATTCGAAGGAAAGACCGCGGACAGGCGTGCAATCCTATCGTATTCATCCGCAGGAGAAGCTATTGGTCGCATGGCGCGATCCATGGCCCACAGTTCATATCGGAAGCCGAGCTCGAAAGTCTCCCACAGGATTAGACGACCGATGGTCTCGTCGATTACCGAGACGCGACGGCCGTGCCAGAGAACCTCTCCTTGGGCTCGATCATCGAATTCAGCCTCGGTGAATAGTCGGCCGAAAATCTGCTTGATGTCGAACTTGCGCTTTCCCGTTTTCGTGAACGCCTTTGGATCGTCTGGCATACCGTTAAGGAAGTTTCGCCACGACTGGGTAGATACCTTAACGGCACCTGACCCCCGGACCTGTAACATGTAGAGCCAGACAGGCTGGGCTCTGAGCCAGTTGAGGACGTAGCGCTGAAGCCGTGCTGGATCACGGGGCCCAACAAGAAGCGCAGGCTCGGGAATCCAATAGCCCCAGATCTCTGGAGCGGACTTCGCTCGGTCCGACCGATCGACTGCTCGCATAGCACGTCCCCAGCCCGACAGACTGGCAGGCATCCACGCATGTTCAACGTCGAGGAACTTGTCCCGTCCACGAACTTGAGATGGATGAGCGAATTTAGACCGATCTCGAGCCATTGCATCGTCTGCAGTATCAAGGTCAGTGGCAGTCTCAGACTGCTGAGTTTTCGCCAAGACGTACAGGGTGTGAATTTCTGTTTATCCTTCCGACCCACGTCGTTTTTGGACAAACCGGCCTTACAACCCCAGCGATACTGGCGCGAGGCCTGGCGTCCATCAGGATGTGGGGCCTGCGGGTGTTCCATCGCGCAGTAGTTGTCGGGGTCCGAAAAGTTCGCCGTGGGAATGCGGGATACATCGGCATACGAGGGTGTCGTGAACGTTGCTAGCAAGTGACGCTTGCCAACCAGGCCTCGATAGAAGGGTTCTATCCCAGAAAAGGCGTAGCTGCTCAAGGCGTGTGGCATGGAGACTGTGATGAACTTGCCGACGCGGATGTCCGAGGAGACAAGTGTGGAGGAGCGAACGAGCCACACTGGTACGCCCATCGCCAACAGCTTCTGCACGACCTGGGGATCGGACGTCCACGCACCCATGAGTTGGTGGTCGACAGGGCGGGGCTCGAGAGAGGGAGGTGCGGCCAAGAGATCGTTGTATGTCATGAAGGCTGAGCACAGCAGCCAATAGCGCCTCAACACGCCGAGCTGTGCCACCTGGTCCCGATACGTTGCAGACATGAGGCGCACTCTGTGCCACGCAGTAGTCATATCGCGCTCGAATGAACGTAGAGGTGCAACGTCCAGGTTGACGGGGATAGGGACGTATTGGCGAACTTTCGTTGACATGGCCGTGACCAAAGGTTCGAGAGAACGGAGGAAGTCGCCAGAAAACCGGCCAAAAGTGCGGATAGGCGTGTTCGGGAGATAAATGAAATCGCCTTCTGCGGGGGGGACCACAAGGGGATCGCGAGGGTTGACTATCGCCACGTCTGCGAGGGGAGAAAGTGATTTGGGTATAGCACAAAGGTAGGGACAGTCCGAGTCGTAGATTTGAGGCCAGAGGATGGGGTCGTGTTTACCAAACGTGCCGTCTTGGCGGAGACAGACAGAGACGACACCCTCAATAATGTCTGGGAGGTAGTGGACATTGGGAGAGGTTATTAGATACTGAGATTGGGGTCCCCATGCAGCGACAAGGCCGTCGCTAAAGGTCGCAGGTCGCAAGTCTGAATGGCGGTTCAGAAGTTTGTACCGCCATTAACCACTTTGCCGAAACTCACCTTGTATCAACGTTACTTGGGCACATTCGGCCATTTGGAAGACACGCGAACAGGATAGGGACTCGAGAGTCGTCTATATCCTAAATGTGGGGCAATGCGCCACTGTTGAAGAACCCAGGTAGAGAGGCCGGTGCGTCACTGCACACAGAATGGGCGTAAGGGAAGAGGTGCGGAACCGGTTATTTAGGAGTGGACCGCTAACCGGTTAATGCACGCGACATCGGCGTCTCACCCGAAAACCCGGGAATGCAGAGGCGCGCGGACACCCGATCTGTCTTTATTGTCTGCATTCCAACACATACACCCAGTCCTCCCGCGAAACCCAACGTATCCACTTGCAAGTTTTACCTAAGGACGACGGTGCTGATGAAAAGGTATTCTTGAGATTTTCCGAGTGACCACCACAATCCAAGCCTCGGTACGTGTGGGGCATATGAGAACGTGGCATGCAGGGCAGTCCTCCAAGAACTCATGGAAGATTTTACGCAGCTCGGAACTGTACATCTAATGACTCCACTGGCTGCATGCCCGTGTGATAATGTCCAAGTAAATGACTGCGCGTCCTGGACATATCAATGTCGACCAACGCCTCACAATGAGCCAAAACCTGTGACATCGTATAAACCTCCATCGATACATGAAACATTGTCGCCAGCTCATCCAAAGGATGAGTCATTGACCTGAGGATTAGGTCATAAGTTGACTTATCTACAGGTAAGCCTATACCCAGTTACATCGCGGCAGGGAGGCTCACCGGCACTTAATCCTATTCCTCAGGATTAAGAAGCTAAGAAGCGGTCATCGAAGATGAACCTGGTTCAGAAGGCTTTTATACGGGCGATCACCAGGGCTTGTAAGGTCACACTTTTGCTCCGCCGTTTGTGCATCCTGCATCTGACATCTGCTTATTCTCAGCTATCATGTCCGAGGACTTACGTGTCACCACGCTGGTACGGGACGCTGCGCCGACGAAGTCTCGCATCCGCGATGTGCTGGAACGTTGTGCTATCACGGGACGCAAGCATACATACACCATCGTGGCTGGAGGGGCGGGAGCTCAGAAGGAAAGCATTGGACTGATTTTGAATGTCGTGAGTGCACACGTTTGAAGGCATGTGCAAGACGCTGACCCATACATCGTCCATCGGCTACACCACGAAGTGTCCGAATGTGAGTACTACGGCCTTGTCTCGTAACGTTTTCTGACCCTTCCACGTGACGCGAAGACGCGTGGATCGCAGTGCACCAATCATCTCAAGCCTATCAAAGTACAGATGTCAATCGCCAACCGCTCAGGTCTATTACTCAACCTCGCCACCCTGGATCCTCCTCCCTTCGGCAGCGAGGACTTTGTCCACTGGTGCTGCCAGGCGACTATGTCTCTAGTCGCGCGGGACGTCCAGGCTCTGCGGGCCGCTCCCACCCTTGCTCCGGGATCGTTTCTCGCCTTCACCCCCTCGATCCCCGGGATGGACGACCTACCACGTATGCGTGACAGCCTACTTCGACACCCTGCTCAAGCGGTCACCCGCCTGACACCCGTCGTAGTCAAAGATGGAGAGGAGGTGAACGTTGTCGTCATGATTTACGAAATGGTACGGGGACCGTCATGGGCTGAAGGCATTCATAGTGCCGGAATAACGCTGATTACGTCCCCGCTTCGCCACTTAGGACCGGGTTGGGCCCTTCCGCATAGTCGCGAAGGGCAAGAAGATGGGTGCTCTGGTGGGCTTCACGTTCAGACAGCCTGCAATACTGCAAGCTCTCGGCGTCCGTGCCAACTCTCGAGATTTAGGCGCATACCTTATGTATGAGCCTTTCCAGCAGGCGTGGACGAAGACTCTGAAGCCCTCACAGACCCTAACGCTGTGCGAGGGCGGTGGTGTAATGTATCGTCATCCCCGCGTGAAAGTCACGCTGTGGCTCGACCGTTACGTGAAGGACATCTATCCCGACTGGGTTCGAAACGGAGCACGACTGCCGGACTTGGTAGCACTGGCCACCGACAGCTTCCCAGCACGAGCGCGCACCAACGTGAAGCGCACCGCCCCCGCGAAGCCCAATGCGAGACAGCCGGACGACTCTGGTGCGAGGAACATTGCCCCTGGTCGTGTACAGGAAACCATTCCATCTGTCGCAAGTCCTCGCCCCGCGCTCACCGTAGACAAGTCTGTGGACTCTCTCGCCAAAAATCCACGCCCTCCTTGTGCCCAGAAGCTCGTCCTTGCAAAGCCTGGCCTTGCCCTCATCAAGTACGAGTCCCCCGACTTGTCGGTGGGCTCTAGCCCCCCAGCAATGACCGTAACAGACAGTTCTCGACACACTAACACGAAGGAGAGTGCTGGACGTGGAAAGGACGGAGTTGCGCATGGTGTCTCCAAGTCAAAGGGGTCGATTGTTATCGACCTGACAGGGGAGTCGAGCGGTAAACGCAAGCGGTCCCTCAGTGCCACCGTGCCCAAGGTGGATGATGACGCATTGGGCGAGGAGCACAACATGAGGGCAAGGCGTCGACGTCGTATCGCGGCGAAAGTTCGGGGGAAAGGGACGGCGGAGGACCCATACGTACTTTAAGCATGACACCGATGTAATCCGCTTAGAAAATGGCATTGTAACCCACCGCTCACGATGAATCTGTCTCATATGTGGACCGGGCCTGCGGACTGAACAGACCCTTCGACGACTAGTCAGCGGGGCGACGATGGAAAGCGTTGCTGACAGCAGCAACTCCGGGGTGCGGCAGAGTAGGGCGTCACGGTTAAGTGTCGCTTGTGGAGTTCCGAGCTGGGAGCCTATATCAAGGGTCCGATCGGACCGGGCAGGTCGTTCCTCTTCCACTTTCGCCATCCGCTACGACACCTGCCGACGCATGGCCTGTAACAAATTCCCTATATCTTGCCACCATCGGTTCTATCCCACCGCGATACCTCCGCTCTACCACTGGCACTTGCCTCAGTTTCGGGAACAGCGCGCGGCGGACGAGCGAGCGGAGATATTCGGGCCGCATCTCACCTTTGTTCGGTGGATGGCAGCTCAACGCTACGCGGCACGGCTTACATCGTCTCCTTCGTCCGTTCCTATGATTCCGGCCCGTCGACCTGTCCTCCACTGGAGGCGCTTTCCCGCGGCGCACGACTACCTTCTCTGCCACTTGGCACCATATCAAGCCCTTCGCAAACACGACCGACGCATCTATGTCTGGCGCATCACCGCAGAAGTTATGATGGATGGATACTTCATGGAAGAATTTGATGACGCTGGGTTCTCGCCTGGGGATGTGAAACGAGTAAGTGTCATTCAGCGTGCGGTGACAATTGGCTGTAGACTTATGCAGGCATATGTCCAGGCTATAGCCTCGTGGTTTCGGACGATGGAACGCTATGTTGCAGCGTACTAGGGGGGAGGGAAAGTCTGTCATGAGAAGGAGGAAATCTTGATTTACTGTAGTGGAACAGAGGTTAGCAGTAGTTGGGAACAGCTTCACACCGTTCATTAAGGCTGAACGTAGGTTCAGGTTCAGCGCAGGTTGACCTGCACTGAACCTGAATAAATACCTGTAGGTATACCACCCGTAGGTTTAGGTACCTGCAGTATGAATCAACCGCGGATCCCAATCAGCCATCTTAGAAGTGTCGGATGTGTTGTAGGTAACCTTTGATTCATTACAGGTTACCCGTATAAATCATGAGACTTGTGCATGATTAATTGCACTCGCATACTGTTTAAAAGCATAGGTCATATTTCATATACTGCATAGTAAAGTGCATAAACAAGAACGTAGGTCATCACTAATAACAGGACTACATAGTGGTACATACAGCAGTGGTGTGTCTAGGTAGAGCCTAGTAATCGTCATCGCTACTATCCCCTACTGTAGCTAGACTTGGCATACTGTCCCCATCTGAATCATAACCCTCATCGGCTGATCGACGCGGCACTGCAGCGGCTGACGGACGCGGGACCGCAGCGAACACTTCATCCAGGGACCCGACGGGCTCAGGTACCACGTTGCCTGGCGCCTCGTGGTACGAAGAGGAGCGCTCATCGGCGCCAGACTCGGCATCCGCGGACACCGGCGGGATGTCAGGCGCATTGAAGACATGCTGGGTGTTTTTGAAAATCAGCGCGACGGGAAATGAATGTCAACAGAGTAAGGCTCACATTAGGCAGGAGAGAGCGCAGGCCATTG
>CM035305.1:374274-411452 GCA_002900995.3 Ganoderma boninense
AGATACCCTCGCAACGTACCAGACTCTGAACGGAAGAACGCAAAGGGAGGCGAGGGTGAAGATTAGGGAAGACGTTACGGCCGACATCCTCGGTAATACGACGATCATGCAAGCATTGCGTGGAGACCGCTACGAAGCCACCGATGGTGATATCCGTGAAGTAAGTTCTTTAACGTGTCGCGTGCTAAGCCGGACCGACTGTGTTACAAGGCAGTCAAAGCGTGGTACAAGAACCATACCAGCAAGCTCAACAGAGGCGACGTAAAGCCGAAAGTCAACCCCTCCAACCCCTTGTGGAAGGCCATGGCAGCGCGCAAGGTGTCTCCAATGCGGCTTTGGGCGTCGAATCACGGAGCTGCGGTTGCGAAGGAAGCGGGTGCGGACGCACACGATGTTGGTGCCCGCTCACATTGCGGCGCGCAGCTCTGGCGCGGTGTCCCAGAGGATGAAAAGGCGGTATGGGTACAGCGTGCGGCGGAGCATAAGAAGGCGAAAGAAGGGCAGTGTTTCCTGTGAGTGAAATTCAGCTCTGCGCACGCCACAAACCTGAGCACCGTTGCAGGAACCAGCACGTTATATTGGACGTGATGGGTGATTGTATATTCAAATCCTTTGGCTTCGATGGGAAGCAGATCGGGCAAGGTGCCTGTGTGCTGAAGTTCGCCTTCAGGGCAGAGAACGGGGATCTTTGGTTCCAGGAGTGAGTGAACATATGCACGGAATTCGCGGGATGCAAAACTGATAGTAATGTCAGGTTATGCGTAAAGATGAACGCAGAGTCACCGTCGTTCTCCAAATGGAAGGGTGGCTACCCAGATACTGAGAACGAAAGGTTCATGAGTTGGGCTGAAGACGTCGTTCGTAAGTGAATGATAAAAGCTCACCGGCACGAAATAATGACGACGATTCCACGACAGCTCTTAACCCGAACCAAACCAGGGTGGTGACAAATCTGCCACCCGGTGCCAGTCGACTCCACTACACGACGGATAATCGACCCCTGCTGCCCGAATATCAAGGTGGAGATCTCAAGTTCGTGGTGGAGACGCTCGACGCTCTGCTGCAACTAGCATGGGGTAAGGGAGATGACTTATAAACAACCGTGAATGAGAACGAAACTGATGCAAGAGTTTTCCAGTGGACAGTGGTCGACCTGAATCAGTGGACTGGAACGCGATCATCGAATCCCCAAGCACCTTTGTGACTGAGCGATGGGTGGAAGGCTTCTTAAAGCCGTTGCCCGAACTGACTCTGATGGAGGCACTTACACTGTGGAGCACGATCGAAAGGGCGCAGCGACAAGGATTTCCATTTCGTTTTCAGGTGATGGGCGGCAGTCGCAAAACATCCATGAGTGTCAAGAACACCCCTTGCAAAGGTCCAGCCCAAAAGCACAAGCTACCGCTCCCCCTCGACCTTACGTTTCTGGAGACATCAGACGGCTCCCAAGCTACGACACCGACCTCGCCCATGAGACGATCACGGGGCCATTTGACAGTGAATCTATCTATGTCAGACGTAGTGGAAGAGACGGAGGACGAAGTGCAGAAAGACGCGTACGAGGCAAACTGCGGCCATCGCGAGGTGCCCATTAGAGCTCAAGCACATGCCTTCATGAACCTGTCTGAGGCGGCACGGCAGGGTGACGCGACATGGGAAATGCCAGCTCAAACGATGGAATGGGAAGCGGAAGAAGGAGGGATGTCTGGCGTGTTTGATGTTCGCCCGACCCTGGTTTCGCCTGTATCCACACCCAGGCATTCCAACCATGACGAGGCGAGCCAGTCCCTGTACCTGGCAAACACGACGGGACATATCTTTGCACGAGATATGAACGCACACTTCCCCGTATCTGCCAACTCGACGATGAGCACAAAGGCGAGCGGAGCAAGCGAGGAGCACACCACGAGCCCGAACGGGACGCAGGCGGCGGGCGCGCCTCCGCACGACGGACGCTACCACCCAATCCACTTCCACGATGCCGCGGGCGCGAACACGAACACGGGCGCGGGGAGCTACGAGCACACCACGAGCCCGGACGGGACGCAGGCGGCGGGCGCGCCTCCGCACGACGGACGCTACCACCCAATCCACTTCCACGATGCCGCGGGCGCGAACACGAACACGGGCGCGCACATGAACGCGGGCGCGAACACGAACACGGGCGCGGGGAGCTACGAGCACACCACGAGCCCGGACGGGACGCAGGCGGCGGGCGCGCCTCCGCACGACGGACGCTACCACCCAATCCACTTCCACGATGCCGCGGGCGCGAACACGAACACGGGCGCGCACATGAACGCGGGCGGGACGCAGGCGGCGGGCGCGCCTCCGCACGACGGACGCTACCCACCCAATCCACTTCCACGATGCCGCGCGCGCGAACACGAACACGGGCGCGCACATGAACGCGGGCGGGACGCAGGCGGCGGGCGCGCCTCCGCACGACGGACGCTACCACCCAATCCACTCCCACGATGCCGCGGGCGCGAACACGAACACGGGCGCGGGGAGCTACGAGCACACCACGAACCCGGACGGGACGCAGGCGGCGGGCGCGCCTCCGCACGACGGACGCTACCACCCAATCCACTCCCACGATGCCGCGGGCGCGAACACGAACACGGGCGCGGGGAGCTACGAGCACACCACGAACCCGGACGGGACGCAGGCGGCGGGCGCGCCTCCGCACGACGGACGCTACCACCCAATCCACTCCCACGATGCCGCGGGCGCGAACACGAACACGGGCGCGGGGAGCTACGAGCACACCACGAGCCCGGACGGGACGCAGGCGGCGGGCGCGCCTCCGCACGACGGACGCTACCACCCAATCCACTTCCACGATGCCGCGGCCGCGGGCATGAACGCAGGGGCGGCCAGCTACGAGCACACCACGAACCCGGACGGGACGCAGGCGGCGGGCGCGCCTCCGCACGACGGACACTACCACCCAATCCACTTCCACGATGCCGCGGGCGCGAACACGAACACGGGCGCGGGGAGCTACGAGCACACCACGAGCCCGGACGGGACGCAGGCGGCGGGCGCGCCTCCGCACGATGGACACTACCACCCAATCCACTTCCACGATGCCGCGGGCGCGAACACGAACACGGGCGCGCACATGAACGCGGGCGCGAACACGAACACGGGCACGGGGAGCTACGAGCACACCACGAACCCGGACGGGACGCAGGCGGCGGGCGCGCCTCCGCACGACGGACACTACCACCCAATCCACTTCTACGACGCCGCGGGCGCGAACACGAACACGGGCGCGCACATGAACGCGGGCGCGAACACGAACACGGGCACGGGGAGCTACGAGCACACCACGAACCCGGACGGGACGCAGGCGGCGGGCGCGCCTCCGCACGACGGACACTACCACCCAATCCACTTCTACGACGCCGCGGCCGCGGGCATGAACGCAGGGGCGGCCAGCTACGTGCAGTACGCGCACTTCCATGCGGCCCCGAACGCGCATGCGAACAGTACGGTGTACCACCATAACGTCAAAGGGACTGAATGTACAGGCATGCATCCACCTCCGCGGCATGCCAATTCGCAGGCGGCTAATTGGCATGGACGTGCCATATCTCAAGTATCTCCCGCCCCATGTTTAGCTTCACAAGTAAACCCTGGCGTTGGTAGCCAGGCGGGATGTTTTCCTTATGCCGACCCTGACTCTACCCACCCGAACGACAACCGCGGCATCTTGTGGCCTCAAACCCCCAAGATTTTGTCGTACGCCCTAGCACCCATGCTCAACCTGAATGACGACGGAAATGTGATACCGTTGAATACTTCCAGTGCCACAACCCCCGTTATGGGTTACACGCACTCTTCAGTAATGGAACGGAGCACACCAACTTCAGGAACGTCCACTCATTGTCCATCGAATCACTCTTTGGGTCCGGCACAGTCATCGCCGCTCAACGCTCAGTCAGGCCTAGATGCCGCGTACGGATTAATGGACAGTGAAGCTAGGGCTATAACGGACAGATCGACATCGAACGATGGGCTTCCTCACGCGTGCAAGACGACCATTGTCAATGCGTCCACCGCGCCCTTGAACGACTCTCCTACTGATCTTGGAACGTCGACCAAGCGGAAGGGCCGTGGAAAGGGCGGAGCACCGACGAGGCAGAGTGCGCGCATAAAAAGTCAGAACATGGCTACTGCGACAACGACGGAGCCTACGGATCCTCAACTAGACGAAGAACAGGGCGAGGGCGAAGGCGAAAGGCCAACGAAGCGTGCTCGGAACACAATGACAGACGCCGGGGTGGTAGGAGAAGGTGAACCAGAATCGTCTATGAAGAATGGAGGAAAAGGTGGAGGACGGGGTGGCAGAGGCCGGGGTGGTGCTCGAGGTCGACGGGCGGGAAGCCACGCCAGAGGGAGCTAGACTCGAGCTGGGGTATGTGATAGAATGACGAGAAGCGGACTATTGTTGAGAGAACATTGTCCATTGGCGTACCTTAGTAAAGTCGTATTAATCATATCAACCCCACCTCGCAAAGGATATACGGCTGCGGATGGACAAAGGGGCCTGAGCCGTCCTTGAAGTCATGAATGGCTCGTATTGCGCTTGAACAGAAAAACGTAAGGAAAAGGAGCGGGTTAGCTACGTTGAGGATTAAGTGTGATATGGCTTAGCCTGGGAGGGGGGGGATTATCTCGTTGTCTGGATTATTCTGTACAAGACTTAAGTTGTTTGCAAAGCTAAGCCAGTGTGGGACAGGAGACTATACCCACGGATGGCGAATGGGGATCCAGATGGGATTATCGCGAAACAAGCTTAGCTTTGTGAACAAACTAATCCAGCGCTGGCCGCGGGAGACGCACCGGCGAACTGGGCTAGTGCTATGGGTTTACGACCACATGGGGTTGCAGCTCAACGTCCACGTCGCCGCTCGAGGGTGTCTACATCGTCCACCCTCCATTACTTCCTCTTCTTTCTGGAGTTCTAAATTATACCGCTGGGTTAGTATATGGATAGCTTAAGGTGAGTGAAGACAGTATAAGATTCGGGACGTGGGTGCTGAGACTCTGCCCTATCAGCATGGCGTACGACCTGCGAAGCCTACCCCGGCCTCTGTTCTTCCCCCACGCGGACGGGTCATGGGTGGCGCCAGACAAAGACTGGGCTCCGACAAGCATTTGGGATCTCGTTGTGGCACCTCCTGTCTTCGTCGCCCGTGATGCCCTTGGCCTTAGCCTTGCGGCCGAAGATTGTTCTCCATGCCCTACCCCGGAGCTTGAGTTCGATAAACCGCACGTCCGAACGTTCAGCGAAGAAAGTTACATGGACCCTATGTTCTTCGCTGCCGACCACCTTCCCCCATGCGTCAAGGATGTGGCGGTTCTTCCGGTGATAGAAGAGGAAATAGGACGACAGGGAGGCAGGCCGGTGCAGTTCCGTAACGTGGGGGTACAGACGAGCAACGTCGATCTGTGTTGGAACACACAGTTTGAAGAGGCCGGGGTTCAGATGGACGGCGATCATGATGACGTTGGCGATGGGGGATTGAAGCAAGTGGGGGTGCAGACTGATCGTCCGGTTCGGTGGTGGAGATCGGCGGGGCAACGGTTGAGACGTTCCCACTGACATTGCGGTTGTAGTCTACCTCGAGCCATAGGTAGATGTCGTCGCTTTATCAATAGAAATACATAAGCATTAGTGGATGAACGACGAGCAGCCTGCCAGTGAGGACGGATAGTAAGAGTTACTTCGGTGGACTCACCACTGAGGGGATTTGCGCCATGATATTATCCGCAGCTTGGAACGGCCATGACGGTCATGCAGGAGAGCCAATCATCGCTGATATGAATTAAGCCAGCGTTAACTCCAGTACTCACTAGAGTAATAAAGCAAGTATACGATTGCGATTAACGATCTAAGGACGGATGCCTAACAGTCTGGAGATGGATAGCAAAGCCAGCTGCAGGGGATGATCACTTGTGAGCTCAGCGTTATATGATAGAAAAGCGAATTAAATGTGGTTAGTGCTCAGGTTTAATTTCAGGGAAGAGGGGATTAAATCGTGGCCGAATACTGAGGTGCAAGTAACTACTGGACAAGATGAACGGGTTCGACAAGTAACTAGCGATGAAAGATTATCTAGCCTGATTGAAACAGGTGTATGGTGGGCCCTGGGTACACGTTGCTGGCGAAACAGTTCGATGTCTCCGTCGACAATGTCACCTCCTCCTTTGGTTTCATCCTCCTCGGCCTCGGGACGTTCATGTAAGTCTGACTACCATCACTTCCGTACGGCGGATGAATCTCTCACTGTCGCGCAGGCTCGCGCAGAATGCACTCGCGGTCAAGTTTGGCCACCGCATCGTTTATCTAGTATCGGTTTCGCTGGTATGTAACGCGTGCCGCTTGCATAGCATTTCGCTCAAATCACACCCAGATGTTCATATCCTGCATCTGGTGTGCTCTGAGCCCCAATCTCGCCTCCATCCGCGCTTCGCGCCTCTTTCAAGGCTTTGGCATGTCTGCACTGCAGAGGTATGCGCATGCCTACACTCAATGATTGAAAGTTTCCACTGATAAGTTCTCCTCAACAGTCTCGTCGCCTCCACACTCGAGCAAATATACTGGTAAGCTTCGACTCAAGCTTACCCTCCACCCTCGCTCATCGCTGTTCGCAGCGTCCACGAACGCGGGTCCCGTGCGGTCATATGGAGTTTCGCCATCATGGCAGGGATCACGCTGTAAGTGCGTGTCGCATTCAGTCGCACCTGCCTGACCATGGTTGCAGAGGACCCCTCATCTGCAGCTATGTGATCCAGAACATGTCCTGGCAGTTCGGATTCTGGTTCGTCAGCATCCCACTCGGGCTGAACGGGATCGCCGTGTTTTTCTTCGTCCCGGAGGTGGGTATATGCGCTCCTCGTGATGCAATACTCTCGTCATGATACCTCGCAGACAACGTTCGACCGCGAGGCTGCCATGAAGCGTCAGAAGAAGAAGCGGGATATCGACTCCGGTAGCATGGAGAAGGAAGTTCCGGACGCAGAGGTTGAGAGCGTCGGACAGTCCTCTCCAGCTCCTCACCCCGCACCGCCCAGTTACATCTCGACGCTGAGAATTTGGAACGGGATGTTCACAGACGAAAGTATCTGGACGATATTCCTCAGGCCGTTCCCATTCCTTCTATCGCCAGTGGTAAGCCGTCCCAATATCCATATCCTCTGACCTTCCATTCTGATAGGGAAGCCTACATGTCAACAGACCTGGTTCTTGTTCCTGGCACACGGGTTGCAGACGGTCTGGCTGAGTAAGTAACGCGGCATTAGAAGACGTGTACAAGCGGGCTCTGACGGCCACTCAGGTCTCGTCCCGCTCTGCTCGTCGACGATCTTCACTCTAGAGTATGACTTCAACGCCACCCAAATTGTACGCGTCTCTCGTCCGCCCGTGGTATGTTCTGACTGAACGATATGCACAGGGCTTGACCAACCTCGGCGGATTAGTGGGGATCGTGCTCGCCATGGCCATCTCGAGTCCCCTGAACGACTGGGGAGTCGTGTGGATGGCCAAGCGCAACCGCGGGATCTACGAGCCCGAGTTCCGCCTCGTCTTCATGCTGAGCATGCTCTTCGGCGTGTTCGGCTACGTCGGGTGGGCCGTCGGGAACGACCACCGCATGCCCTGGATCGGCGCCGTCGCGTGCATCACGTACGTCCTTTCTCTTCCTGGTTCCTGGCCCTTCTCCTATTCCATCTCTGACGCACCCGCCAGGATGCTGAACTTCAGCATGGTCGTGTCGGGCTCGGCGGCGGTGACGTACCTGCTCGACACGCACCGCGCGAACGCGCTGCACATCCTCGCGCTCAGCAACTTCGGGAAGAACATGGTGCTCTACGCGTCCACGTTCTTCGCGAACGGCATCATCCTCTCGCACGGGGTCAAGACGTCCCTCCTCATCCTCGGGGGCTGCCAGGCGCTCTGCTGGGCCGCGTCGGTCCCGATGTTCGTGTGCGGGAAGCGCGTGCGGTCGTATGTGAGTATCTTCATCGTCGCAGTGTTGTGGTAAGACTGATCAACCGTCGCCGGTCACCGCATAGATCGCTCGCCACCCTCAACTGTTCCAAGGAGAACTTCCGACGTCCGAGTTTCCGAAGAGTGGGACACTGTGAGCTCAGCAGTTCACATCCTAATACTATGAACTTTTCGGCCCCCGGTACACTCCTCGACTATGTACCTCGTCTGTTCATTAAGTGCAGTGAAGGCATCATTTGTGGATACAGGCTCTAGTACATTATCGGGATCAGTGTCAGGGACTCTACACGCAAACTGGAGGGGCAACGTGACTTGGGAGGAGGCTTCGCCTTTAATTCCCTCAGTCTGGCGTTTATCATGTTTCGTAGGACTGTTCACTGCCTAACTCGTTCGGAGCATTACATAAGTGTTCCATGGACCGGATGCCAGTCTCATTAATTCTCTCGCCTCTTGCGCATACTTACACCATTACGCCTCTCCCTATTACCACAGTAGTCGATGATTCATTTGCATCTTTCCCGGACCCGGATTCGTACAAGTCACTGCTTACCCATCCTGACCACCTCCTCGTCCCAAGTCAGTATGGTCCATGATCCCGTCCAGGCGGTCCTCTACCCGATCCGCCAGGCCCTCTGCGACCTCGAGCCGCTTGAGGAGCGCGGCGGGGTTCTCGGGGTTGGACTCGTCGGCGTCCTCCGCGAGGAGCTTCGGTAGGAGGGCGATGTCCGCTTCGAGGGACGGCTGCTGATTGGCGGGGGTGCCGTTTTGCGAGCGGGTCAGTGGGGGCAGACGAGGACATGATTCGGGAGGACGCAGGACGGGATGCAATGGACTCAGGAGTTGCTGATTCTGAAGGGGAGATGACGGACGCTTCAACGGGTCAGAGGAGATGTGTTACGTAAGGAATCCACGGAGTGCAAGCTTCAACTATTTGACAGAGCTCTGTTAGACTACTTCAACTGACCACTTGTCTCCGAAGCATGCAGTTAGGTATGAAACTCTTCAACTTGTAGAGTGTGGTTTGTCTTCTGTGTGCTGACCGTATGTTATATTTGTGGCAGGAATGGGCTCAAACCGAGCTAGCCAGTGGGCCGCAACCCCGATTGGACTTCGATGTCTTCCGCTTGATCTGCGACAGCCTGTATGAGGTCTCCAATGTCCTCACCTTCGTCCTCATCTGCTCTACCTCGAGGAACGGTGGGTCACACCGCCGTCTCAGGATGTCGCCTGTCGTCCTGTCAGGGCCCGACTCCGTCGACAAGTTTCACAGATCTTTGCCGATCCCGCCTCCCGTGCCGAGGACCTATACGGACTTTCGCTCCATCGCAACATGTACCACGCTGCAAGTCATGACCCCCACTGCGTCGACTACGTTGTTGCCATACTGGAGGTAGCCATGCGCCTTCAGTTTCTCTCATTTACAACAGCTCTCGGCCACTCCGCATGCACCACCGTCGCAAAGATAACCACCCTGCGAGAACTAAATGTACGTTCTGATAGGGACCATTATCTTCTCTGGAGCCGTCACTATATTCCTCAACAGCCGAAGGCTTTGAAACACCTTCTATTTGGTCTCCCCTCTGATACCTCCGAATCGCGAGCGCAGAAGTACTACCGCGCCTCGCCCGACACGGGCTGCTGCCAGTGCACGAGCTCCATTGAGATTCCTATATGAACGATTGACTGCATACGTTTGGTGAGTGAATCTTTTTTAGAACTGTATCGTATTCATGAGTCCACGCAGCGTATGAACTGTAGTGCGCATACAGCATGCCTTGCACTGGTGACGAGTCCCGCTCGTCCCCACACTCAAAACTCCTTCTAAGGGTGCCCGAGCTCTGACAACAAATCGACCCTCTAACACGTTTTGGTACGACAGTCCCGTTCTCCATCCATTGGAAAGAAACACTCGGCCTCACAAAATGAGCATCGTTGTTGCGAACGCTACTTCCGTCCTCGGCGCCGATCCTAGCGCGTATCTACAAACGACCGAACTTTGGAACAACGGAGGAGTCGAGCGCCGTTGTCATGTGCCCTCTGCTCAAACTCTGCGAGTTGGGCAGTTTCTACATCCAGATGATTAGCAAGTCGTCCTCCGCCACAAACGGAACGCCCAACTATGGCCTGACTCGTTGCCGCCTCCTTCATCATCATCTGGCCTTCGTCCGCCACAACCGCCCTGCCAAGTTCCCAAGTGTTTACATCACCGAAAAGACGATCGCCTGCGGCTCGCCGTCTCTCGCCGCACTTTGCCTTGACTTGTCGTCTCGTCGACATCTGCGCCTCCGAGTCTGGCATGGGACGTTCGTCGGTCCCGGCATGTAGCCCCCGTATGTTTCGTTGACTGGCGTATCGTGGTGCCTGGCGCATATAGCTCCCCCAATACCAACCCCATACACCGCGCTGTGCCACATCCGCAGTGCGCCTCCGCTTGCGCAGCTGTATGCGTCATTGTAGCATCGGTTATGTCGAGGTAGGCGTCAGAACAAGCACACTAGCGTATATAACCCTCACACGCGCCCAAACACAAAATGACAGGGCCCACAATGAAGTCCCCCTTCCTTCCCGCATCTGTTCTGCTCTTGGCTTTACGATCTGTTCGCGCCTTCGCCATCGACCACAGGGATTGCAACGGGGTGAGTGCTTGGAGACTCTCTCTGCCTGTTGTCCCCAGATCTGACTCCCAACTTGAACACATACTAGGACAGTGCTAATGCGTCTACATCTACGATTCAATGGGGTCCTTGCGACCCGTCTATCGTCGCCGACCCGTCTCTCTCCTGCGGCTTCTTCGAGATCCCCATCGACTACCATAACCCAGCGGCGGGCCAGGGCCGCATCGCCGTCATCAAGGCAAATGCAACTCGAAGTCATGAGCGCCGTGGAACCTTCTTCGCGAATCCAGGCAAGTACGCGCGCGAAATGATCGTACGTAGAGTCGCGCTGATTGCCTGTCGTCGTCGCAGGTGGACCCGGCTCGTCTGGACTGCAAGTGCTGGGCTCTGCCCCCATCGCGAACTACCTCCTCAACGTGACCGGGGGATTCTACGACATCGTCAGCTGGGACCCTCGTGGCGTCGGCCCGCTATCATTGTAAGCCGTCACTCAGTATTGAAGGCGTAAGGAGCACCAGCACTGACACTAATATTACGTCTGTCGGGTACTAGCCCAGGAGACGTGTACTGCTTCGACAGCGTCGACGAATACGACGCATTCTTCAACGGCACGATCGAGCTCAGCGGGATCGAGATGACCGGGAACTTTACCGACCAGGCCGACATCGACGCGCTCCTTGCACAGGCGGGCACGATGCAGCGCAAGTACGTGGAGCTCGGGAGGCGCTGCCAGCAGCATTCCGACGGCAAGTACCTCAGGTACATCGGGACTGCCGCCACGGCGCGCGATCTCGTCGCGCTCGCCGACGCGTTGGACGGCCCTGCGGCCCCGATCAACTATTACGGGATCTCGTACGGCACCATTCTCGGGTCGTGGTGGGTCAATAGTACGTGGTCGCTGTTCAGTGTTTCCCCTCGAACCCGGACGGATGGTTGACTGGTGATCTCGGTTCCAGTGTTCCCGGATGTGCGTGTCTTGTCTTGTCCTCCATGCGAATGCGCGCAAGGCCAAAACTAAAACTGACGTTTTGCTTCAGCGCGTCGGCCGAGTCATCCTAGACGGCGTGATCGACCCCCAGTTCTTCGGATCTGTCCAGCTTTCTCTGGTACGAGGCTCGAACTTGGGGATATATATACATACAAACCGCAAGCACAAGCTGACCGTCGCCACCTTGACCTTTCCAGGGCTGGCAGCACCAGCTGCAGGATGCGGACGACATCTACTACGGACTCATCACCGGCTGCGCCCTCGCGGGGCCGGCAGGCTGCGCGCTCAGTACCTCACAAGGACAGTCTCCCGCCGACCTCGATCAGACCGTCCAGACTGTGCTCGGCATGGCTCATGACGCGGCGCGGAAGAACTCGTCTGTGCCCCTGACCTCTGGCCAGCTGCGAAGTGAGTCGTCCTCGTCCGCCGTCAACTTGAACTTGTGGCATACACAATCTCGGTATTATGTGCTAACTGGTTGGCACGCTAGCTGCGCTGTACTCGTACATGTACTGGCCGACGCAGTGGGAAAATCTGACGAACAGCGTGTTCCCCGAGGTACTCCAGATTGTCGACGCGGAGAGCCAAGGGAGCACTAGCAGCAACGTCACCAAGCGGCGGTCTCAATCGTTCAGCCGAAGGCACGTTTACCTCACATTATTCACCTGGCCCCGCTGACGGTAGCCTGTTCCATGCGGCGATGCAGCTTGGTAAAGCGCGCAGAGAACGACACAACGCTATACACCACCTCTGCGATCATGTGCGCGGACGGCAAGGACCGGGGGAACGTCACCATGGCCGACATTTTCAACGAGATCATCTCCGCCTCGCGAAACATCTCGCACATGTGTACGTCTGCCCCCCCCCCCTTCCCCTTCCTACGCGCAAGTCAAGAAAAGCAAAACTCGGTAGAGTCTTACGTCCGCCGGACCACAGTTGCGTCACAGTGGCCGTCCAGCTCGTACATCTGCTCCCTGTGGCCGGAGCGCGCCGTCGAGCGGTACCAAGGGCCCTTCAACAAGACGCTTGCGAACCGGATCCTCGTGATAGGCAACACGGTGCGCGCATTCTTACCCTACCCTACCCGCTGCTGTATTCGTATTCTCTGTTTCTGTTTCTGTTGTTATTGACGCAGCGACACTGACATCTGGGAGTGCAGTACGATCCTGTCACGCCGTTCTCCGGCGCGCAAGCTCTCGCCGGTGAATTGGGCGACTCGGCCAGGTTGGTCCGGATGGACGGCTTCGGCGTAAGTCCCTTTCATATACATATATACCATACCGATTCGTAAGTTTTGCTGACCAACCAACCCGTACGTATCCCGGCGCCGCCTCGCATCGTAGCACACGACCGCAGCTGTCGGCGGCGCGTCGACGTGCATCAACGGTGTGCTCTTCGCATACGCTGTGAACGGGACGGTAAGCCTTCTGGTCTTTTCTTCCTCGCCAGAAGATTGTCTCTCGTACTCGTACTTACACGGAGTTATATTTTTAGCTCCCCGAAGACAACGATACGGTGTGCGAGGTGGACGACGACTTCGAGATCTGGCCTGGGGTGAACACCAACATGATCTTGGGGAATATGACCGCCGGCTCTGGGCTCCCGTGAAGGACACTGCCCCACACTGGCTCGGATCTTGTCCGAACTTGGACCTCTCTAAGCCTGCTACGCCACTGGGAGGCTATTGGTTGCGCGTTGAAGGTGCTACTCTACTTCCGATACTGGTAGCAACACACCCCTTCTAATTATGTATCTGTGCATCTGTGTGCATCCACTCCTCCCAAATTTCCTCCGACGCACCCTCGAAAACCTCGTCCTCATCATTAATATTATGTCCGCTGGGATGGAAACACCAGCCAATCTCTCGGCGGCGTGCCTCATGGAGGACTCGGCGGCGTGGTGCTGGGCGGCGTCGGTCCCGATGTTCGTGTTCGGGAAGCGCGTGCGACGGTCGTATGTGAGTGTCTCCATCGTGGCCATCGCTCTCCGATCGTTATCGCAAGACTAATACTGATAAATGGCCACCGGCCACGGAACACGCGCAGTGTTAGCGACATGGCCTTCTGCGAGCAAGTTCATTAGACAATACACATACACATAAAGCCTGCATTGGTACTTGCATCATGGACCTGCGTCAGCGCTAAACATCTGGCTTTGCTCAGGGACGCGTCCGGCAAACTCCGGCACCGGAACACAAATATTTGGGCATGGCTGTGTGGCCGCAGCTGACGGTCGCTGTGTCTTCCCTTCTGCTATGTACGTCTATTCTGTATGTAAGTACTTGTTTCTGGCATATCAAACGGTCACACTGATAGGTAGGAGGATCATACTATAAAGGAAGGTGGCCGGCTCATGTACATCTCTCAGGCAGCACCGACTTCCAGTACGTGTCAGTGGTCACCCGTTGCGCGACGCGAACTCCGGAAATCAGTCCCATTTAACAAGACCCCTCAGACCATTCGTATAGCTCACAAGGTCAGAAGGAAATCTTCGCATCAGATACGTCTTGTTAAAGGACTGACAATATACAACTGCAGGCATGCATCAAGCCAGTGTGGCTCTTCAGGCTCCTGAACAACCCCGATTGCACTTCGACATCCTACGTCTAGTTTGTAACTGGCTCACCGATGTTTCCGATGTCCTTTCCTTTGCACTCCTTTGCTCAGAGTTGACCGAAGACGCGTTTCGGCGACGTCTAAGCATGTCGCCCATCACTCTTTCAGACAACGAGGCGGTCCTCAGCCTCTACGCCTTCATATTCTCGAATCAACACTCTCGCGCCCCGCACATATACGGGCTTAGGATTCCCAGTCCGTATCTCTACGCGGACCAAGTTGTGGACCGCTGCATCTTTGATGAGCGTCTTGTGGCCATTTTGGAAGCGGCGGTGCACATCCAGTATCTCCGCTTTCCAACCTCCGTCATGGATCCCGTATTCGACGCTGCCATGAGGATTCCTACGCTGCGCGAGCTCCACGCAGTCGCAGAGGACGGTCGCCGGGGACTATTCACCCGCCTCATCACCCTCCGGTCCCCGCTGCGGTCTCTATGCATCGAGGAATGCGACCCTATGGGCGACAATATCTCCGCGTTCACCCTGCACAAACACCTAGCCCACCTCGCGCCTACGCTCGAGGAACTCGACTTGGGCTTCTTCTCGCTCAACATCCGTCCCTCCTCCATCACGACGCAGTTCTCCGCCGTCAGGTCGCTCAGATTCAGGGCTGATTACATATCCTTCGACTTTCACCCGATGGCGATCCTCCTGCGCCTATTCCCGAACCTAGACGACACCCTTGTCCTGGGATCGTCCGGCACCATGTTCACAGACGAAGAGCTCTCTGCCCTGCGGGCACGCAGCGAGGAGGAGCAGAAGGCCCGTGGGTGGCCGCGACTCGACCGCCTCGTCTGCGATGCCGAGTGGGCGATCGTGTATGCTATCCAGTGCCCCATTCGCCGCATGGACATCCGCATGCTGCGGTTGGATGGAAAATCGTATCTGATGGACACCCTTAGGACCAACTCCCCTGCACACCTCCACCTCACTGTCGGGCGGCTGCTGTCGCTCTCAGTTCGGGGTGTCCTAGATGGACTGTTCCCTGTGGAGGCCGCGGAGAGGCTGACGCACCTCGTCATCCTCATTGGGTTCAAGGTGTACAGCAAGTGGAGAGCGTACCTCAAGGGCAAGCGTATCCCGTGGACCCGGCTCTTTGTGCGTGTCCTTTTTGCCTCCCTCCTCCCCGAAGCCCTCCGCTGACTTAAACGCGCCGTCTACTCCAGAAGGGAGTCGTCGGTTCGGTGGAACACCTACGTCCCACTCACCTCCGCATCATCTTGGACTGCACCGTCTACCAAGGCGTACCAGAATTCTTCCCGGACGGACATCTCGTCAACGCTGCGTACGAAGGCAAACTTCCCGACCTCTCATGTATCGCAGCGCGGCTGAGCGATACTATGCCCTCTCTCAAATATCTTTTCTTGGATGCTCGCGGCGAAATACACATAGCCCCAGAGGGAAACAATCGGGTGGCGGACGAGGACCAGGCGCCCCATAGGTGGGGCTTGCCGAAGGCATGGAGCTTCGTTCGCCGAGATCAGAGTGACCCCTCCGGGGACGTCGACGCAGCGTCGTCGGGCTCATGGACCGAGCTGACAGGAGAAGCCACGGAGAAGGTCATGGAAGAGGAGGAATTGCGCTAGAGTTGAAGTTTCTTGTCCATTGGAGCGTCGGTGCTCATCTTACATGGGATCAAATACGGCAGTGGAGAGACGCGAATTGATTCTTGCGTATGGCTTTAACCGTATTCCCATAGGCTCCATCCTGCGCGATGTCTTCTCACGCCTCGGCAGCCTCATTCTCCTAGTCGGTCTGCGAGCTGACCAGCGCTTTTGGTGTGCAATACAAATATTTGGGCATGGCTCTTCTCGAGCGTCGCTGGTTCTCTAATCTCACGGGCAATGCGACTTCCGACCATCTTCTCCCTTTTTCCTCCGTCTGAAACAACGGCATCTGCTTGTAAGCAATTTGCAGTCTAAGTATCACGTTGTGTATCACTCTCTAATGTTGAATTGCGACGCAGGCATCGTTAGAGCTGCTTTCACGGTATATCATCAATAATCTGTCCCGCAACGGACGATCTCCGGAGATCATTGGAATCTGCTTAAGACGTCCATCAATAAGCCACCAAGGGCTTCCAGTAAGTCTGAATCAGTCAGGCTCTGAGAAACCGGATTCATGGTGGGCTTATATCACCGTTTAAAAGATGCCCCGATTCGAAGCGGATCCGAGCCTTGTGCGACCCCGGTTGAACTTCGATGTTCTACGTCTCGTGTGCCACTCGCTCGCTGATGTGTCTGACGTTCTTCGCTTCGCCCTCACGTGCTCTGCATTGGCAGAGGGCGCGTTCCAGCGACGTCTCAGAATGTCTCCCGTCGACTTGTCGAATGCCGGGCTGGTCTCCAGCTTCCACAGGTTCATCTTCGCCAACGAGGCTGCCCGCGCGCCATACATATATGGGCTCAAGCTCCCCGACACATCCAGGCTCCGCCGAGAAGATTCTACCGGCTCCCGCTTGCAAACTGTGCATGGCCAGCTTGTGGACATTCTAGAGGCGGCAGTACCTCTGGAGTACATCTACTTTCCGACCACCCTTAACCTCGATCCCGTGCTCGCCGCGACGGCGAACATGACCTCCTTGCGCGAACTCCGCATAGGTTTTGCCGCATTTGGCTCCGATTCCAAGTGGAGTCCCTGGAAGCTTTTGAGCACCTTCCGGTCCCCACTCCGATCCCTCCGCATAGACTCTACCTACGACTCGGCCGACGAGGCGTTCTCTGTAGAGCTGATACACGACCGCCTAGCCAACTTTGCATCGACCCTCGAAGTCCTCGAGGTACACTCCATCGACTTCGACAACTCTCCGTCTCTTGTCACGACGCAATTCACTGCGCTGCGATCCTTCACGATTCAGTCCGTCCTCAATTGGAACGAGTACACGATGGAGGTCCTTTTGCGACTATTCCCGAACCTAGACGAGACCCTCGCCCTGGGATATTTAGGTGTGATGGATATGGAACACAGTCACGAAGACCTGCGGGAGCGGAGCATGGAGGTACAGCAGACTCATGCTTGGTCAGGCCTCGATCACGTCGTTTGCGACGCCCGACTGGCCTTCCTGTTGGCGCTTCAATGCCCCATTCGCCAGATGCACATCACGGTGCTTCGCTTCTACGGGAGGGGACTATTAGGGACCATCCTTCGCCACAACTGTCCCCGACTCCTCCATCTCAGTCTGCTGTTCAACAATAGCTTGCGCGACTTGGATGATCTCTTCCCCAGTTCCGAGGAGGCTGTCCCTCTGACGCATCTCATCGTGTTCGTTGACGTCGAGGTCCGCGAGGGGCGGCACGGCGAGCCCACATCGATCCCTTGGAATCAGTTCAGGGTACGTCACAGTAACTAGCCTCCCCTGCTCTGTACCAGATGTCAACTCACGGCCGCCGCATCGATATCCATCTCAGGACAAGCTGCTCGAGTCAGTGGCGCATCTCCACCTCAAACACCTCCGCGTCGTCTTCCACTACACCGTCTGGCACCAGGCTACGCAGGACGCTTCCGCAAGACAGGAGCAAGACGCCATGTACACCGCGAGCGCAGCGGATCTTGACACCGTCGCGACGCGTGTCTTCGATGCGATTCCAACCGTCTGGAACGTCCTTCTGATGACCTGTGGCCATACGCACCAGTCTGTGCCCCGGCACGAAGCGCGGCCCGTCGTTCGGAAGACACTGAACAGGTGGCACGCGTCGAGGGTGTGGCGCTCCGCTGACCCCGTCGCTGAGGACCACCACCAAGACCTGTCAAACGCAAGGGCGTCCCCTGTCGCACTCAGCAGGGAAGCTGCCGAGAAGATCATAGCGCAGGAGGAGTTGCACCTGTCTCGTGACGAGGAGGTGGGTACATTCGTCCTTGCGAATTACAGGAGATAACCTCTGTGGTGCAGGAGATGGTACGACGGTGCGGCGACATTAATGGTAGGAGAGACTGATCCGCTATTCCTCGGCACGGTGAAGAAGAACGAGACGAAGACTGGGTACGAAAACGGGGTTCTGAATCATGTACCGCCAAAGAGATATCAGACAAACACATACGGTTACGAGAGTGAAATGCACCACATTATAGGCACCTTCCATCTCATCTCCAAAACGAAGGAAGGTTCCGCAGATGGCTTGATACTTATTCCGGTGTACTGAGTGCCAGCGGCGGCCAGCAGGTTGGCACGGTGTGGATGCGGGACTTGGGATGGGCGGTGTCTGTGGAAAACCAGCAAAATCAACATACAATTAGGGTGCGAGCCAGAACTACTGAGCACGATGGTAAGAATGCAAGCAGTGAGGACTGTGCGGAGGAAGTTTCACGTCGAGGTGAATGAGCCTGCGAGCTGGAGACGCGTATGAGCGCTTCCGGCTGCCGGAGCACAAATGGTCGTGTGGCGGTGCCTTGTCGGAGTCGAGTCGGGTGCCACGACCTCTCCTCTTCAGCCCCCCATTATCTGTCATTTCCTGCGTCCGATACTAGCCCTTCCAAACTTGCATGGATGAAAGATATAGTCAGTAGTCAGGTGTACATGTCTCTATATCCTGGCCCGAAACTTTATGACTGATCGACGACCCTCCAGACGTCTACTTCAAGCTACCTTAGGTTTCGACTCTACGCGTTCTATAGTCCACGTCGGAGAAGTGCAGTGGTGAGTTAGAACTGATCAAACTCAAAGACATTAACTTGATTATACACGAAACATCAATATTTCGTGATCCTAGCGATGCAATCCAGCCTGGATCTCAAACATAGACAACCTCGGTTGAACTTCGATGTCCTACGCGTCCTTTGCAGCTACGTCACCGATGTCACCGATGTCCTTGCCTTCTCCCTCACCTGCTCCTCTTTGACGGAGGATGCGCTTCGACGACGTCTCAGAATGTCGCCAGTCAATTTGTGGAACGGCGAGATAGTGGGCAGCTTCCACGCGTTCATCTTATCGAACAGGCCGTCACGCGCGCCATGCATTTACGGGCTCAAGATTGGAACAGGCTCATTCTACGACCTCAAATTTGAGAACGACTCGGACCTTGAAGTTGTCCAAAAGCACCTCGTAGACATCCTGGAGGCGGCAGTACAGATACAATATCTCGAGTTGAAATCCTCCGTCGGCGGATCCGTGGTCGACGCCATGGTCAAGCTGGCCACAGTGCGCAAGCTGCACATCTTTACCGACATGCCAATGGATCAGGTCCCGCTGCTCACGGGCCTCACCATCTTCCGATCCCCTCTTCGGTTGCTTCGTCTCTTTGGGAGCGAGCTTGCCGGAAGCAACGTTTCCGCAACCTTCCTGCACGACCGCCTGAGCCACCTCGCGCCCACTCTCGAGTTCCTTGATCTGGACAGCTTCCCCATCGACGTTTCTCCATCCTCATTGACAACGCAGTTCACGACGGTTCGGTCGCTTAAGCTCCACACTACCTTCCTTCCCGACTGCGATCTGCTTGGTGTCTTGTTACGACTATTCCCAAAGCTCGATAACAAGCTAGAGCTGGGCTCTCTTAGCCCATATAAAGACTATGCTCCAGTATTCCGAGAACGGTGCGAGGTGGCACAGAAGCACAATTGTTGGTCAAAGCTCGACCGGCTTGTCTGCGACGCCTTCACCGCTTATCTCCTCGCTCTCTTGTGCCCCATCCGCCGTATGGACATTGAAGTACACCATTGGCCAGGTGCTACTGCATATCTCACTGAAACACTGCGTCACCACTGTCCTCCGCATCTGTACGTCCACATGACACTCCTTGATGGCTTTGGCGCATTGGACGGGATGTTCCCCCCCGAGGCGACGGATAGGCTCACGCACCTTGTCGTCTTCGCGTATATCGAGCTCCGCCACGGACGGCGGCCCAGTGACCTCAGCTATCGCGACAGCGTCCGCGCCAATCGCTTCGTAGTGAGTCCTCAACGACTGCTGTGTCATTCTCCCGCAACTCACATATTTGCATTCCATTCCATTAGAACCGACTGCTCAGCTCTATCCAACACCTTCGCCTCACCCACCTCCGCATCGTCTTCCGCTATTCCATCTATCTGTCGACGCGCAAGGCCGTGCCCTGCGTGGGCGACCACACCGGGGACATCATGGATCTCCAGGCTGCTAAGACCCGCTTCGTGGACGCGATGCCGACCCTCCGGTACCTCTTCTTGACCTCTTGTGGCAAGACACACACCATTTCATCCAGGAAGACGGCATTCATGACAGAGAGACTCAATAGGTGGCTCTCCTCGAAGGCGTGGTGCGTCGTCCACGGCCACGACGCGGACGAGGACATTCGAGTTTATCTCGAGCCGACGGAGGCGAGCACCACGGGTGCGCAGTGCGTGGAGCTCGATGGGGAAATTGGTGAGAAGGTCGCTGGCGAGGAAGACTTGCTACTGTCTCATCGTGAAGAGGTAAGGCGCTGATCTCTGCGACGCGTGGACGCTGACACACTGGATTTGGGCACAGGAAAGCTTGAAGGCATGGGAGTGCAGCAGCTCTGAGTAGTCCGAGAGGGGTGTGCAACTCGGAGAAAGATATCCGTCTTTGCGTGCGAACTGTCCATGTCTCTCACCCTAAATTCTGCGCCACTGTTTATCACTCATCCAATGCACGGCATCGCAGATCTGCGCAGGAATGAGGAATGAGCCTTACTGCAAGTAAAGTTGCTGATGGGCGTTTGTTATTCCGCAGCCGGATAAATATTTGGCACCATGGCGCCATGTGGCGGGTCTGAGTCCACCACGAGCAAGTCGCTCCTTCTCTGTATTACTTCTTCCCCTCGATACCACCCAACACAGACAGAAGTAGGGTACATTTCTGCTTATGGTGTGCATATATCTTACTGAAGCCATAGAGAGCCCGATTGGAACTCTCCAGGTTCCCCGTCTCACCCCCGATATTTCTTCCACAAAACACGAGGATTTAGGTGAGTGGCATCTGATGACCTGTCTAAGTATAACTGAAAATCCATGGTTCCAGGAATGCATCAATCTAACACTGATCCGACTCTACATAGGCAACCTCAGTTGAACTTCGACATCTTGCGTTTGGTCTGCGATTATCTCGCTGATATTCCCGATGTCCTCTCTTTCTCACGTACCTGCTCTGCCTTGACCGAGGATGCACTACGGCGACGTCTCAGGATGGCGCCAATCGATCTATGGAAGGGCGAGCTAGTCGACAGCTTTTACAACTTCATCTTCGCCAACGAGCCGTTACGCGCGCCGCGCGTATACGGACTCAGGATTCGAACAGCTTCATACTACGATCTCCGACGTATGAACGACGCTACCCTTCAAACGACCAGCGACCGTCTCGTGGCCATCGTAAAGGTGGCAGTACGCCTCCAGTTCGTCGACTTCGCTACATCCGTGGGCGACGCCGTGTTCGACGCCCTGGTCAAGCTGACCACTGTCCGCGAGCTACGCATCTGGACCGACGTGGAGATGTATGAGGAGCCACTACTCGCCTTTCTCGCCGCCTTCTGCTCCCCTCTTCGCTCGCTTCACATATCCGGGAGTGACATTGCAGGAAGCGCCGTTTCCGCCAGTTTCCTGCATGACAGCCTGGGCCACCTCGCACCAACGCTCGAGTTCCTCAATCTCGACGAGTTCCCAATCGATGTCTCTCCCTCATCCATGACAACACAGTTCACTGCGGTTCGATCGCTCAAGCTCGAGACTTCCTTCTCCCCCGACTGCGACCTGCTCGGCGTCTTGGTGCGCCTATTCCCAAAGCTCGATGGCACGCTAGAGCTGGTCTCTTTGCACGCATACGTCATAGAAGACGATGCTCCCGCATTCAGAGAACGATGCGCAGAAGCACAGAAGCAACATTGTTGGTCGGGCCTCGACCGGCTCGTGTGCGATGCCTACACTGCTTACCTCCTCGCTCTCCGGTGCCCCGTCCGTCGCATGGAGATAGAAGCAGGGTCTTCCGAATATCTCGCCGAAACCCTGCGTCACCACTGTCCTCCGCATCTGCATGTCCGCATAACGCTCTACACTGGCTTCGGCGCGTTGGACGGGATGTTCCCTCCCGAGGCTGCGGACAAGCTCACCCACCTGGTGATCTTCGTGCATATCCAGATCCGTCACGGACGGCGGTCGAACCGCCGCAATCCCGGCGATAACGTCCACTCCATTCGTTTTGTAGTGGGTGTTGAATTACTTCTGTATAACTCACGGGCAGCTCACATTCCTCATACCCCTAGACCACATTGCTGCGCTCGATCAGACACCTTCGCGTCACGCACCTCCGGATTGTCTTCCACTACGCCATCTACCGGCCGGCGCGTAAGACCTCGTCCGACGCGCACGCCGTAGACCACACCGGGGACATAATGGACCTTGAGGTCACTAAGGCCCGCTTCGTAGATACCATACCCTCCCTCCGGCACCTCTTCTTGACCTCTTGCGGAGAATCTAATGTGGTTCCGTCGACGTCCAGGAAGCGATGGTCGGAATACAGAACTGAGACCCTCGGTTCTTGGTTCGCGTCGAAGGCGTGGCGCGTCGTCCATGATGATGATGCTGATGGAGACCCTCATACCTCGGACTCAGGCTCGTGCTTGAGTTCGTGCTTGGAGCTTAACAGGGATGCGGAGGAGCGGATCATAGAGCGGGAGGGCCTGCAATTGTGTGGTGACGACGAGGTACGATGTTCGGTGTCTTCAGCGTACTTAGCTGACATGGCGCAGGGCGAGATCAAAGCTTTCTGCGGTTCGGCAGTTGAGTAGTTTTTCGTTGAGGACTGTGTCTACGTTATGGTCACGCAAGCGTGGTGAATATTGTGTGAAGGATATCATTCGGGCTAGGAGCAGGACTCGCACTTTGAACACAAATATTTGGGCAAGGTTGGGTGGCTGTGCTGGGCTCGTCCGAGTCTCTCCGAAGCAAACTGGGTCGAGGTGGGCAGTCTCTGGGCTCTCCTCCTGCCATTCGTCGCAGACACGCTGTCTTGAAGATACTGAGTATTATTGAGCTACTCAGCAGGTAAACAATTCATTTTCGAGTTCCGAACTGGAAAATCCCGCTCACAGCTTGTAGGAACCCGAAGATCGTGACGTTTATCTCGGACCACGCATAGGCTACCCGTTCACACACCACGTTGTCGCCGGAGGATCGCGGTAATACCTACTTGATTATACTCTGAGCGAATAGCTTGTTTATGCACCAGCAAATCCATGTTTCCAGCGATGCAATCCGACGCGGACCTTCCGAGTCGAAACGGACGACCTCCGTTGTTGAACTTCGACATCCTACGCCTGCTCTGCGACTATCTCACTGATGTCCCCGATGTGATTTCTTTTGCACTCACCTGCTCAGAATTGACCGAAATCTCCTTTCGGAGACGCCTCAAGATGGCGCCCGTCAACCTGTGGGACGCAAAGTCCGTGGATCGGTTCCATGCCTTCATCTTTTCAAACCAGGCTGCCCGCGCGCAATACATCTACGGCCTCAAGCTTCCAGGCCCATCCATATACGATAGTCCGCTAGTGGACAAATGGCGCCTTGAAGATCACGTTCTGGCCCTTTTGGAGGCGGCGGTGCACATCCAGTCGCTCGACCTTCCCACTTCTGCTCGCGCGTCGTTCTTCGACGCTGCGATGAAGTTAACAACTTTGCGCACGCTCAGTGTATGTGCAGACGATGGTCGGGCTCCGCTGTGCGTCCGTCTCACTGCGGTTCGATCTCCTCTGCGATCCCTCTGTGTCACAGAAGGCAGCTTCTACCTCGGAGATCAAATTTCTGCACACTTCCTCCACCATTCCCTAGGACACCTCGCACCGACCCTCCAGGTCCTCGAATTAGACTTCTTTTTCTTCACCATCCGTCCCTCCGAGGTCACGACGCCGTTCCCGGCGGTCAGGTCTCTCAAGCTCCGAAGGATCTCAAGCGTCTCCTCGAACTGCCTGGGTGTCCTTCTGCGACTTTTCCCGAAGCTGGACAACAAGCTCACCATAGGCTCATGGGACACACGTGCCGGGGAGGACGCGTTTCCGGCAATTGAGGAACGCAGCAGGGAGGCACAAAGCACACATGGCACCTGGCCCAGCATCGACCACCTCGTATGTGACCCTCGGACAGCGCTGCTCCTTGCCCTCCAGTGCCCTATCCGCCGCATGTCGACCAAGGTCATATGGCCCCGCGCGTGGAAGTACCTGGCAGACGCTCTGCGCAACAACGCCCCTCGACAACTCCACGTCGCCGTAGAGTTGGATGCGGGCTTCGGCGGCCTGGACGGGCTCTTCCCCCCCGAAGCCGCGGGCACGCTGACGCATCTCGTCATGTCGGCCCACTTCGGAGTAAAGTACCGGCGGGGCGCGCAACGCAAGCCCAACAACGTCCATTGGGACAGGTTTACTGTGAGTACTGAACTTACGGCACAGCCGCCGCTCCATGTCACTCACATTCAAATCGTGTTGCTTGCCCTGTACTTGCGCATCCTCCAGGATAGACTGCTGCACTCGATCCAACATCTCCGCCTCACGCACCTCCGGATCGTCTTCCGCGCCTCTGTGCACTACTCCGCGCGTACGCCTCCGCGGCACGACGAGCTCCCTGAGCTCCTGCAGACCGCATGCGGGGTGGACCTTCTCCCCGCGGCGGCCCGGTTCGTCAATGCCATGCCGAGCCTCCAATGCCTCTTCTTGACAGCGTGCGGCCACACGTACGTCGTTCCGCTCAAGGCCCGATGGGAAGCGTTCCAACGGCAGGCGCTGGACAGCTGGCTCTCGTCGGGCGCGTGGCGAGTCGTGCACAACGACAGTGAGAGTCAGGCTCCGCCTCCTGGAGGGCCATCAGACGTGGACGTGGACCCGACCGGATCAAGGTCGTGCGTGGAGCTCAGCCGAGAGGCAGAGGAGAGGGTGATGGACCGAAAGGAGCTACGACTGTCTCGTGAAGAGGAGGTAGGTGATTCTGATTTTGCTCTGTACAAAATATGACCTGAACCTGACATTACGTAGGACAAGATCCGACGGTGCGGTCAGCATACGGGGAGTTGATGGCTCGAGCAAGGACAATCCTTTCCGGCGGAGACTGTCATTTGCGACAATGACGTCGTGATACAGTCTCCAACTAAGTTATGGGGGCTACTACCTCCTCCATCATTGACGAATTTTTGAAACCTACCGTCATCCATTCGCCACTTTTTTTCGATAGAACTACATCTTCCAATTGACGAAATCGAGGATCGCGGAGTTTGGAAAACAAAACCATTTCGCAATACTTGGACGCACACTAGGCCCACATTTCATGCAGGCCCCTCCCCTCTGCTCCGATGTGCGCTAACCCCTTTTTCCCCCGTTCTGCATGTCAATGCCAATGACGGCCGTGTCTGGGAATCCTGTACTTCTCTAAATGACCGACAGCTCCTCTTTTCCACCATATTTCCGCGTTTCCTTTATTCAGAACGCGCCATCGGCTGAAGGAAGCGCGGCAAGCCCGAGGTTCTCAAAGACCATGGACGTCTCTTGAAATTCTTTGTCTACTTGGTCCTAATACCTAGTAAGGCATGCACTTATGAGTCTCGGATTCAGTAGATTTATGCAGACATTCAGCTATAGAATCAAATAGGCATTTGTACACGTTAAACGAGGTTAAGCCCGCTAGGGCGCAGAAATGGGGAGACGCCTGGCATTAGCACAGCTTTCAGGAGTCCTAACAGGCGCAGCAAGGACGTTGTCTTCCTCCACCATTGACGACCTTGAATTCCGCCATCATTCACATACCGCCGTGCTTCAAACAAACTGCATCTTCCGATGGACGAGATCGCAAATCCCGGACTTCGGAAAACAAGATCATCCCGGGATGATCGCGAGTCATACATCCAGGAGAAAGGGCGTCGTAAGTCCCCTTCAACTAAGCTCGTGGTCTGTGTTAGCTTTTCTATGTAACAACTCATTTTTACGACCCCAGAGACTCGCTCAGTGGTGCCATACACAGACCTTCATGGAGAACCCCTGTTGAATCTCGACATCCTCCGTCTGGTCTGTCACTTCCTCAACGATATTCCAGATGTCCTCTCCTTTGCACTCACCTGCTCTGCCTTGACCGAGGATGCACTACGGCGACGTCTCAGGATGGCGCCAGTCGACCTATGGAAGGGCGAGCTAGTCGACAGCCTCCACGACTTCATCTTTTCAAACGAGCAGTCACGCGCGCCGTACATATATGGGCTCAAGATGCGAGTAAGCTCTTACCACGACAGTCGATATATTAGCAAATCCGACTTTCAAACGATCAGCGACCGTCTCGTGTCCATCGTGAAGGCAGCAACACACATACAGTATGTCGACTTCATAACGAGCGACGCCGTTGTCGACGCCGTGGTCAAGCTGACCACCGTGCGCGAGCTCCGCATATTCACCGAGTCATACTCGTCCCAGAGGCCGCTACTCGCTGGGCTTGCCGCCTTCCAATCCCCTCTACGATCGCTGCGCATCACTGGGAGAGACGCTGTCGGAAGCACCATTTCCGCGACCTTTCTGCATGACCGCCTGAGCCACCTCGCCCCAACCCTGGAGTTCCTTGATCTAGACGAGTTCCCCATCGATGTCGTCCCGTCGTCTGTGACAACACAGTTCACCGCCGTTCGATCGCTGACGCTCTATACTTCCTTACCCCACTGGCACGAGTGCGACCTGCTCGGCGTCCTGGTGCGACTATTCCCAAAATTAGACGACACGCTACAACTGGGCTCTCTGTACACGTACATCCGGCCACATGAGGCACCCACATTCCGAGAACGATGCGAGGAGGCACAGAAGCGACAGTGCTGGTCGGGGCTCGACCGGCTCGTGTGTGACGCCTACACCGCTTACCTCCTCGCTCTCCGGTGCCCCGTCGGCCGCATGGACATCTCTGTAGAGTCTCCCGGACCCATCCGATGTGAATATCTCATCGAAACCCTGCGCCACCACTGTCCTCCACAGCTATATATCCGCATCATCATGCTCCTCGACGGCTTTGGCGCGTTGGACGGGATGTTCCCTCCCGAGGCGGCGGACAAGCTCACGCACCTCGTTCTCTTCGCAAACATCGAGATCCGCCACGGACGGCGATCCAGCCATCGCCATCGCAGCGACAACGTCCACACCACTCGATTTTTAGTGAGACAATGTCTTTTTTATGATTGCGCCCGCTCACAGCGGCTCACATTGCAACATTAGAACAGACTTATCGGCTCTATCAAACACCTCCGCCTCACGCACCTCCGAGTCGTCCTCCGTTACACTGTCTACCTGCCGCCGCAGAAGTCTATTTCCAACGTGGACCTCGTGGACATCTCGGATGGAGTGGACCTTCAGGTCAACAGGGCCCGCTTCATAGATACAATGCCAAGTCTTGCATACCTCTTTCTCACTACCTGCGGCATGACTTACGCAGTTCCGTCCCGGAAGAGAATACCAAAACATACGCCAGAAAGCCGGACGCAAAACGTGTGGCTCTCGTCGGAGGCGTGGCGCGTCGCCCGTGCTGATGAGGACTGTCCCTTCGATTCGGACGCGGGATTGGGTTCCTGCGTGGAGCTCAGCAGGACAGAGGCGGAGAGAATCGTAGACCGAGAGAAGTTACAGCTGTCTCGTCGTGATGAGGTATGTCAATTTGCTTTGTCCGAATTGGAATTAATAAAACTAACGTGACATAGAAACAGGTGGAATGGTGCGGTCGGTTTACGAGGAAATGATCCCTGAGCCGACGAAATGCAATAACAAACGGCGAGCCGACTGCCGGATAGAAAACAGAGACGACCTCTGCAGTGGTTTGTACTTCCAGCAGGCTGAGCAATCCATCACTGGAGCATCTATCGCTCGTGACAGACCCGAGTCGGAAGTTCTATGGTTGGAGGTCGCGGGTTCTACGGCAGCAGTGCGATAATATACAAAGTGGGTAGGAAGGATATCCGAGTCCTTCTTCATTTATTTTCATCCTCACGGCTACCTAAAGAGGCTCTTGTGATTCCGAATCTACTTTGTATAAAAAGAGCGGGACCGGGTGGTCACGGTGGAGCCTCAGTTGGACAGTCCTTGGACTGGAGACAGGCAAGCGCGCAGACGAGCGAGCGCTAAGCCTTCAACCCGGCGCTGCCCGGAAGACAAATATTTGGGCACGGCCGAGCTGCGGGCGCGCTGAGCTTGTTTGATTCCCTCCACGAGCAAGTTGTCCGGCTCTACCTTATTTCTCCTCTCTGATACATACAACCACATCGACAGGTGACACTGTAGGCAGTAGATCTGCTTATGAATGGTATATATCTCAGCTGACTGAGAGTTCTTCGTAGCAAAACGGGCTCAAAACTTCAGTTGTCCCCGTACCACTCGCACTATCGACCCTACAAAACACGAGCCTGGTTTGAGTGAGTTCCAGCCGACGGCGTACCCAAGTACTGTATTGCTGACAATCGATGATTCTAGGATGCACGAATCTAACACGGACCCGAATCTACGTGGGCACCCCGGGCCTCGGTTGAACTACGACATCCTGCGTGTGGTTTGTGACTCTCTCACCGACATTCCTGATGTTCTGTCCTTCGCATGCACCTGCTCTGCCTTGGCGGAGGACGCACTACGGCGACGTCTACGCATGGCGCCTGTCGACCTGTCGGACGCCAACGCCATCAACAGCTTCCACTCCTTCATCTTTTCAAACGAGCCGTCGCGCGCGCCGTGCGTGTACGGACTCAAGATTCCTAGTCCATACTATGGTCTCCAAGGTATCATGGAATCCGGCTTTAGAATTGTCGACGACCGCCTCGTAGAAATTCTGGAAGCAGCGCGACACGTCCAGTTTCTCCACTTTGCTACCTCCATCAGCTCCCCCGTGTTCGACGCAGTAGTCCGGCTGACCACGGTGCGCGAACTCAGCGTAATCGCCGACGTCGTTCAGGGTCCTTTGCGCTCTCGTCTCGCCACCTTCCGATCCCCCATTCGATCCCTGCACGTGTCAGGAAGCGAAATCGCCGACGATATGATTTCCGCGAGCGTGTTGCACGACCATCTGAGCCATTTCGCGCCGACGCTCGAGATGCTAGATTTGGACCATCTCCCGGTCGACATCTCTCCCGCTTCCTTGACGACACAGTTCGCCTCGGTTCGCTCCCTCAAGCTCGCCAGTTGCTTCCTCTCCTCCAACTTCGATATGCTGGGCGCGCTCTTGCGACTGTTCCCGAAGCTTGATGGCGCGCTCACACTCGGCCCCTTGCGCACCACCTTCGGAGAAGACGCCTATTTGGCCTTCCGCGAACGAAGCAAGGAAATACAGAAGACACACGCCTGGTCGGCGCTGGACCTGCTTGTGTGCGACGCTGAAACGGCCTACCTGATCGCTCTCCAGTGTCCCATCCGCCGCATGGACATCGACGTCGGGACGTCGGATACAGCCTGGTATCTCACGCAAGCGCTGCGTCAACAGGCCCCTCAACAGCTCTACGTCCACCTATCACTCTTCGACGGGTTTGACGCGCTAGATGGGCTGTTCCCTCCCCAGGTGGCAGCCAAGCTGACGCACCTAACCATCTTCGCGGACGTCGAGGTCCGCCACGGGCGGAAGTCCTCCCGGCGCAAGGAGGATCGAGTTCACTCGATGCGGTTTCTGGTGAGTGCATGACCACCTTGTATTAGAGCTCAAGCGGGGGCCTGCAGCTCACGTATATTACATGGGCATGTCGTGGTGCAGAAGAGACTGATCGGCTCGGTCAAGCACCTGCAGCTGACGCACCTCCGCGTCGTCTTCCACTACACCGTGTACCTCTTCATGCGCAAAGCCGTTCTCGAGGCGCATCGCGGGGAGATTGGATTTGGAGCCGTGGACGATACGGACCTTCGTCTTACTGCAGACCGCTTCGTCGACACGATGCCGAGCCTCCGGTACCTCTTCCTGACGACCAGCGGCCAGACGTATGCCACGCCATCCAGGAAGAGATGGTCCGAGTTCCCGACCCGGACACTCAACAGATGGCTCTCCTCGAAGGCATGGCGCATCGACCGTGCTGATGCGGAGCTACATCTCTCGGACTCGGACACGAGATCGGTGGGCTCGTGTGTGGAGCTTAGCAGGGAAGAGGCGGAGCGTATCGTGCACGAGGAGGAGTTGGAGCTGTCTCTTCATGACGAGGTACGACGTTTTTCTCCGCACAATCATGGACGCTCATGTGGTCGCAGGATAAGGTGCAGAAGTATATCTTCAGGGCGGAAGGAGAGTAACTGTGCCGCGGATGACAATTGCTTCTGTGTTTGCTCATTACTTTTCCTGGTGGCTTGTGTCGCGCGGCTTCCAGTCAGCCTGGTATGATATATGGAAGACAAGATCCCGTCGGACACACAGCGTAACAAGAAAGATATTCGATCTATGCATGCAAACGCCGCTTTGTGCTCATCGTCGCTGAGTTCTGCGCCGCGCTGCACTTTCTATCGTCATATCCGCTCACTTTGGGGAGAACTACCGATGCGGTGCACCCCGCAAGCCCAAAGACGTCCATGGGGACCCATTTATCGTGAGTAATGCACTATGCGGCGGGCCTTCCATGTTGATCATACTGAGCTCATGTCATGACCATGTCCCTCCCAATGCTCCAAGGCAAACAGGTCCGCTCGATCCATAACTTCCGCCTCATGCACCTCTGCATCGCCCCGCTCCTCCATGCCCCGGTTGGTACGGACGCCTCCTCAGCACAACGACTTCTTCAAAACTGCGTCCGGACTCAACCTTCTCCCAGCCATAACCCAGGTTATCCGAGATCCCGTCCGCGCCAGTGGCAGAGTGCGAGTGCCACTTGGTGCGCATGGGGGTGTGGCGATCCCCCCTCTCGATTGCACAGTAGACTTCCCGGATCGCCTTCATGCACGCGTCGCGAGCTGGCCCCCGCTCAGGCAGAGCCTTCTGTCTGCGGAGCTGAAGGCACCCCGAGGAGGGTATCGCGAGGACTTGCACGTCAAGCAAGGGCGGCGTCGGTCGGACTTGTGCAAGCCTATCGGCGGAGGTGGAGTCCCTTCAGCCCTATAACACAAAGGAACCCTAGGACAAGTCTAGGAGTCGGTGCGGGGTTAGTACTTCACATCCGTCCCAACGAACAGCCGGTAAGTAGTAACTCAAACTGTCGCATAAAGCGCGATAAAATTGCAGTGCCTCGTCTTTCAAGTATACGAGTCTCTGCGAGTGGGTGAAGATGCGGACTATGTTTTCGGGCAAGTACTGTAGCTCAAAACATTTGGGCCTGTGACTGGCCAAGCGTTGCTTTATTATATCTATTCTCTAGTGTTGCCAGTTTGTATCCGATTCTCTCCGGTATTGAAGTCCGCTACAGACGTGCTGGTCTGCGCTCGGGGAAACTGCCAAAATACCTAGTAGGGCGGTGCACTGCCAGCGGGATATAAGTATACTATGTCATCCTCCTCCTCCTCCTCCTCCGCACGCCCAAACATATTCAGTAGACGCCCATGAGAACAGACGCCCATTAAGAATGTGTGGCGGCGCACAGGACTAGATCATCGTTCTCCCCTACCATTGACTACCTTGGATACTATCACCGTCCTATGCTTTCCATTACGCTTGTATACACTCATACCTTCCAATGAACAAGGTCGCAAATCCCGAACTTCATCAAGAAGTAGGATTATCCCCCGAAGATCGCGAGTCGTCGGACTCGGACTCTGAGGAAGGTCATAGCAGTAAGTCTCAGTCAATATACCCCGTTTTTGTGCTGGCTTTCTGTGCATGTAATTACTGATATTTACGATTCCAGGGACTCGCCCGGACGAGCCATCTCCGGATCTTCATAAAGAACCCCGGTTGAATCTCGACATCCTCCGTCGGATTTGTCACTGCATCACCGACATTGCCTCTGTCCTCCCCTTCGCACTCATCTGCTCTGCCTTGACCGAGGACGCACTACGGCGACGCCTCACAATGGTGCCAATCGATCTTTGTGATGGTGTCGCAGTCGAAAGATTCCACGCCTTCATCTTCTCAAACGAGCAATCTCGCGCGCCTCGCATTTATGGCCTCAATCTCCTGAGCTCATATGACGGTCCCCAATTTATGCAAAAATCCGACTTTCGAATCATAACCAACCGTATCGTGGACATTGTAAAGGCGGCAGTACGTATCCAGTATCTCGACTTCAAAACTTGCATTGGAAATTCCGTGTTCAACGCCGTGGTCAAGCTGACCACACTGCGCGAGCTACGCATACATAACGATGTGCTAGTGTTCCAGGAACCATTTCTCATCGGCCTCAACGCCTTCCGATCCCCACTTAGATCGCTTCACATCACAGGGACCGAGCCTATAGGAGGCGCCATATGCGCGAGCTTCCTGCACAACTGCCTGGCCCACCTCGCACCAACCCTCGAGTCCCTTATCATAGACGACTTCGTTCCGGACATTTTTCCTTCTTCCGTGACGACGCAGTTCACTGCGATCCGTTCGCTCAAGCTCCTGACTCCTTCCTTTCCCCATGACTACGACCTACTCGGCCTCCTGTTACGCTTATTCCCGAACCTGGATGACACGCTAGAACTGGGCTCTCTCGATACATACATCAGCGTAGCCGATTTCCCCGCATTCCGACAACTATGCGAAGAGGCACAGATGCAACATTGTTGGTCGAGGCTCGACAGGCTCGTGTGCAACGTCGGTACCGCGTACCTCGTCGCTCTCCGGTGCCCCATACGTCGCATGGACATCGAAGTAGGGTCTCCCAGTGCTAAAGCACGCCTCGCTGACGTCCTGCGCCACCACTGCCCTCAACAAGTGTATGTCCGCATATCTCTCTGCGATGATTTCAGCGCGTTGGACGGGATGTTCCCTCTCGAGGCGGCGGGCAAGCTCACGCACCTAGTGATATTCGCGAACATTCAGATCCGCTACGGACAGCGGTCCAGCCACCACAGCCGCGGTAGTAACAGTGTTCACTCTGCTCGGATTCTGGTGAGTAGACGGCTGCTTTGCGTATTAGCTCGCCCGCAGCTTACATTCCCCATCGCATTAGAACAGACTGCTGAGCTCGATCAAACACCTTCGCCTCACGCACCTCCGTGTCGTCTTCCGTTACCATCACATTGTCCACGAATCCATGCCGATGCGGATGGCCATGCCCAAGGCAGACTCCGTGGACGATATCGGCCTGAGCTCGGATGGAATGGATTTTAGTGTCACTATGGCCCGCTTCGTAGACACGTTGCCGAGCCTCGGGTACCTCTTCTTGACTTCCTGCGGTGCGACACACGCGGTTCCGTCGACGACCAGTAAGAGACCAACGGGATTGACTGTCTCGAAGACGCTCAACACATGGCACACATCGAAGGCGTGGATGGTTATCAATGATGGTGATGGGGACCTGCATCCCTCAGACTCGGACGTGGGATTGGGTCCGTGCGTAGAGCTCGGCAAGGAGGCGACGGAGAGGATCATAGACCGAGAGAAGTTGCAACTGACTCGTGGCGACGAGGTAGGTCACTTTGCTCTGCGCTCATTATGATCAACCAAACTGACACAACGTAGGACGAGGTGCAATGGTGCCGTGAGGCTCCGAGTAAGCGCGTAGTTATTCCCTGGGTCGACAACCTCTCTTCCCTTTCAATGATGACTGTCGCGCTCGCCGATAGAGGCGTCTCCGATGGGAGGTCCATGGTGTAAGATTGTTTCGGTCTCATCCTGTAAACGCTATTTTTCTAGATTGCTACCTAGTTCTTCGTGCAAGCACCCACCACTGTGATCTCATAAGGGTCACTCACACGCTTGCATGGTACCGTCTTGACCAAGGGCGCGATACTCTGTCCACTTACTACCTACCCGACCGCCGTGTTCGAGTCTCTCCAGCATTCCGCCTCGGAGTCTCCGCGCTCGACTCCGAGCCCCTCCGAGCCCGCTTCCGATTCAAGCACTCCCCAATTCCATCCGGCTCACTGAAGTCCGACGCGCTCCAAATATGCTTCGCGCCTACCCGAGACCCAGTTCGCGCAAGCGGACGGGTGCGCGTGCGCGTTGGAGTGGGCCGATCCCGCCTATCGACAGCGGGCCAGACCTTCCGGATCGCCTTCATGCACGCGCCAACCATGCGGTCGTGGCTCCGGAACGGCGACTGCGCGATGCTCGGGGATGGCGGAGCGGCCGTAGGCGCCGACTGTCCGTCGAGCTCGTCTCGAGAGTCGAGGAGGTCCGAGTCGCCATCGAAGTCGGGGAGTGGACCGTCAGCGCCACTGCACGAGCCTCGTGCGAAAATACTGTCCGGGGAAGGGCTGCGTGGAGGAGACTCGGGGAGGACGACGTGCTCGTAGTGCTGCTTGCAAAGCTGCGACACCTCCGCGAGCAGGCTGGCGAGAGGGTGCTGGGCGGGAAGGCCCTGGACGAACGGCGTGCCGGTTTGCACCTTCTCAAGCTTCAGAGGGCTTCCTTTGGGGTGCGGAGAGTTGGTGGGTACCATCGCGTCGTACAGGCACTGGGTCAGGCATGCTGACTCGGCCTCGGTAGATGCTGCATCGGGGAGGTGCTTGAGGGCGCAATAGTTCAGGACGTGCATGAACGACTCGAGGTCGTCCGCGAGGTCGTGCTGCCGATCGGGATGCTCCTGCAGGCGAGCGGACACGAATGGCCAAGAAGCCCCGTCGCGCTGTGTGGGACATAAGTGCGTGCCCGGTACTGCGATGTCACGAGGACAAGGACTCACCAAGCCGGCGTACATTCCCTGCTCCTGCTTCCCCAGTGCGACCTTAAACGGCTCGAAGATTATGCCCGTCGGGTCCGCACCAGGGAGGCAGCTCTCGAACCAGGCGTCGAGCGCTTGCTCCCGCCATATTGTCTCCTGGTCGAGATCAAGGCGCCGTTGATCATGCTTGCTCGTTCCCGAGACGTCTGAGAGCGCCCTCGCGCGTTGCACGCGAGGAGAAGTTTCGGGTGCAGGGTTGCACTCGAAGGCGGGTGTAGGTCCGCGCGATGGCGGACCCGAGGATGAATGCATGTGAGAGGCTGCTGGATTGGGATGTGGGGGGGTCGAGTCAGTCGAGCGCATGAGCGCGAGACGTTCCCGGTCGAGCGATCAGGGCATCTTATGTACTGTAGTCGTCTGATGCCTATACTTGGGACTGACGATCCGTGGGTCCTATCGGATGCCAAAGGCGCTTCTGGCTGGGACGTGTCTGCGATAATGTCACAGTTGTGTGGGCAAACGCGCGTAGCCAGCCCGCGAGTGAATGTCCAAATAAGACCTAGAACGACTGCCTTCGTCACTTGACACTCATGAAGAGGCCGTTTGGGTGAGCATCCTCTGATGTCGGAGAGGTGAGAAGCAGAACACGCACCAACCGAACCTACTCGAAGTCGTTGAAAGGGCATGTGGTACGCCGCCTCGCCGTCGCGTGGATGCACCATGGGTCATTGCAGTCGACGTTGCAGCTTTCAAAATGAGATCAAAGACTTGAAGTGGTTACTTACAAGCTGTAAGTTTCGTGGAGGAGTCGGTGACCAACTTGGAGTCGGAAGAGGTCGGAAAGCCCATGCATGGGCGCTACTATCAGCTTAGAAGACAAATATTTGGGCATAGCTGTGTAGTTCTGCTCGGGCGTTCTCCGACTCTTACTCTTACTCCTGGATATAACTACGTCTGCAGGTAAGTGGCAAGTTATGGTATTAGCACTATCATCGTTGAGTGTACATCTCTCTGATTGTGAACCACGAGGCTCCTTAGGGTATAGGCAACAGCCTATCCGAGATAAGTGAAATCTCACCAAGGCCCCTAGGCCTGGCATTGGCTCACCAAGTGTTCACAGTAAGTTTATTCCAGCCATGTATCTCACTTTGAGCTGAACATATCCTTCCAAGAATGCATCAACTCGAAGTGAACCTCCTTCGAGTCGGGCAACCCCGGTTGAGCTTCGACGTTCTGCGTCTGGTCTGCAACTCGCTCACGGATGTCTCCGACGTCCTCTCGTTTGCCCTCATCTGCTCTGCGCTGACTAGAGACGCCTTCAGATGGCGCCTTAGGATGTCCCCCATCCACTTGTCGAATGGCGAGCGGGTCGATAGCTTCCACAGGTTCATCTTTCAGGGACTTCAGTCAGACTGGCTCATCTTCCCCAGTAGTTAACGTAGAGAGACGATAATCTTCCCCAGTAGTTACTGACCTTTAATCCTCACAGGGCAGTTAATCGGGCCAGCGGCACTTGGGGGTTTAGGTGGACGCCGCACTTTAGCCAGCGCAGAGTCTACTTGAGGGTCGGGATTGTCGGGCTGAGGCTGGGATTAGCTACGCGGCGACGCATTAGCTGTGGGTAGGGATCGTCAGCGAGGCGAGGGCGGGGATTAACTCGAGGTTCGTAGTTTAGCGGCGGACGGGATTTAAGCCGACCTGCTAGGCCGCGATTAGGTATTGACGCCCAAAAAAAAACAACGCGGTGTTCGAACCCACGCACTTTGCCCCCGGCAAGTCAGGCGTGACAAACCGCTGGGCCAAAGGCCTCTAATACTTATTGAATTAACAGTATATACATACGCCAATTTACCGCAGCCCCGCAGCACAGGCGACGCGTCTTGGCCGCCTCGCCCGCGTTTACGTTCCCCCCGCTCCCCGACACTTCCGGCTGCTACGCAGGGAGGCACCACGAAGACCACACCCGCAATGGGCGACGCAACAGGGCCAACCGTGCGACCAATGCGGCGGGCGGAAGGATCCGCTGGCCCCCTCCACACAACGTCGCCACACCGCAGGGCGCGGGGGCGCAAGAGGTCGGCAGGCAAGGAGCCCGGCCCTCCCCCTGCGTACCCGACACTGGGGAGCGACACACGCCGAGGAACGCGTCGGCCGTGTCGCGTCCTGGGAGTCCCAGGGCGCCCTTCTTCGCTTCGCTCTCGACGCTCTCCCTCCCCCGGGCCCTTCTCTTCTCCTCTGCCTCCCTCCCTCTGGCCTCTCTCTTCGCTCCAGAAGAGCCCCTGCCCACCTCAACTCCCACCTCCTCCGCTCTCGGATCT
>CM035305.1:411552-464884 GCA_002900995.3 Ganoderma boninense
TGAAACCACATCGTTTACGTCCGCCTCGACATAGGACTCACGATGACCCAGTGTTCCTTGGGATATTTCTTCAGAAAGTTTTGGAGTTTACCAACGTTATTGAAGAACCCGTTGTCACCTACTAAACTGTAGTCGGTGTCGTCGCCCGGCTTGGTTTTCTTCTGAAGGCTGTAGTTCCCATCTGCCCCCAGAAACAGGCGATAAATGTAGCTACGTAGTGGAAGCAGATTGAGAGTTCCATCTCTGCATGCATACGTAATGGCCAGTTTACGTACCGCAGTTTCGCTGGTACCGATGAGACGTCGGCTGGTATATTGACTCCAGGCCAAGGACATGAGAAACACGGCACCGTGATGACGCTGGGATCTCGGCCAGGGTACGAGATGTTGTGGTATGCGCCAGATCGTTTCACCATTTGCATGAATCTCCATAATCAGAACACGTATAGGAATTCGCGGTATCGATCCTTGGCTCCTGTAAGTGCTACGCGTTACCCGTAAATGCGTGTGGGCTCACCGTAACTAAATGCGCCGCAGAGTTGTTGGTCCGTCTACGTAGTTTACGCATGTAATCGTACGGAGACTTTCGCGATGACAGAATATCCTCGTGGGCGTCTTGTAGAACCTCCACAGAGAAGGCGCTTTGGAGTTTTTGGAAGCTGGCCGGTATCAAGCCTGCTAGGATCAGTTGCTCCTCTTGAGAAATGCGGCGAGGCGAGCTGCATTGGCAGTATTCCACGCGTACGTCATGTATCCCGTTTACATGTGTAATAACCAGGTTGTGGATTTGGGGAGGGCCGGAAGAAACCTGCGTGCATCTTTGGCCCTGGTGACCCAGGTAGAAGACGAGACCCAGCTCAGCGAGGTCGCGCTTCACGAAGTACCAGTTTCGCGTATCGGCTTGGGTTTGAACCCACTCTTCAATCCAATGAAAAGGAGTGTTACGATGTACCTCGCACATACACGTGCAACAAAGGGCAGGCGGTTCCAGACAATCCCGACATCGATAGAGGGCGGGAAGGCGGTTACACCGCTGACAGCCACCGGGGATCTTTGGATGTGCCTCTCGTTCTAGAAGACGGAGCAGTATAAGAGGTATATGAGTACGGGCCTCGTCCAATCTCTCATTGGCCGTTTTCTATCTCCAAGGCTTAGCACTCCCATCGAGTCAGCTGTTTTAGCACTCGCCTTTTTCCTCTTGTTTTCCCCGTTTTCATTGCGAGGTACGTTAGGCGGCAAAGACTGGGGGGGACTCGTCATGGACAGACCGCAGGGAGCGAGTGGAGCGAAGGTGGGCTGTGAACCATGTGGTAGACTGTGAACCTCAGATCCACACTGGATGTCCGATATATATTGAACCGCAGGGCTGTTATCCACTGGGAAGGCGGGGATTGCTTTCATATCCGAGGGAACGGGAGCGATCAGGTCCAGATGAGGTACATGCCACGGCGGAGGGTGGGGAGACTCTCCGGTCAGGGGTGGGGAATGCAGTCGCACTTGCTTTGCAGAACGGGGGCAGTCTGCATCCTCCACTTCTAGCACGCGGTCAGTGAACTGTACGCCCGAAGGTCCGGCCTCGTAAAAGTTGTGTGCCACGACAGAACGGGTAGGCACGGCACCACCTTCAAGACCTAGTTCCTGCCGTTCAATAACCTTTTTCGAGTTCTTCTTCGGCCTTCGAAAAGCCATGGCGATGGAGTAGTAGAGGGAAGCAAGAGAATTGATAATCGGGGTGGATGAGAGGGCGAAACGGGGATAAGGGCGTGAGCTGTCAAGACCAGTGAGCGGTATCAGTGAGTCAGACGTAACACATAGCACCCCTCCAACGTGCCGTCGGAACTTCGCGGGCGGCATTCCTGGCGATATCATTGACGACAATAGATTCTACATTATTAACCGAGCATTACAACAGAGAGATAACACCAACAACGCGATTACATGATGGGTTGCGGACAACAATGCGGTACAATAGGCGCACGGCCCGCCATGTCGAAGAACGTCTGGGTGTAGAAACCCGCCAGCGCCAACTCGACCACGTGGATCGTATCTACTGAGTCGGATATTAGCAACGGTCCCCGAGCGGCAAGATGCTGAGGAAATAGAGGCCACTGGCTCAATAGGTCTCGCAGCGCATTGAGAGAGGGAATCCTGTGGTGAGGGAGAGATGCGAAAAGTCCACCAGTATCGTGCGGGGGAAGATGAACCACGGAGAGCAGACTGTCTGAAGGAAAGACGCGGCTTAACAGCATTAACCTCTCCTTCTCCGGTGCGGACGACCGGATGGCGCGATCCAGAGCGCACAGCTCGTATCGGAAGCCGAGTTCGCAGATTTCCCAAATCACAAGGGGCCCTATATCGTCCTTGACAACTTCAACACGATGATCACGCCACTCAACTTCGCCTGTGGCTGCAGGATCCACATCCTGCTCCGCGAACACAGGACCGAAGACTTGCTTGATCTCGTGTGCCCGCTTGCCGTTCTTGGTGTGGTAACTGGGGTCGTCGGGGACACCGTGCAGGAAGTCCCTCCAAACTTGGGTGGGCAATCGGGTGGCACTGGTGTCGGGAAGTTGGAGCATGTAAAGCCAGATCGGTCGGGCCCTCAGCCAGTTCATGAGATAGGTTTGGAGCCGTCGGGGGTTCTTTGGCCCGAGAAGAAGGCCGGGCTCCGGTATCCAGTACCCCCAATGCCCGGGTCTCGCCTTCTGAGACCGATCAACGGCACGCATAGCACGCTCCCAGCTTGGCAAGGAAGGAGGCATCCAAGGATGAATGACCTCTACGAACTTGTCACGACCACGAACTTGAGAGGGATGGGCGTTTCGGGTATGATCGCGAGCATTCCTATCGTCTTCGGTGGATGTAAGTACCAATAGGGGGGGATGCACAACGATGTACTTACAGGGCATCGGTTTGAACCTGGTCCTATCGTGATGACCGCGAATCGGGCCCATGGAACTTCCCCAAGGAGAGGGAGAGTTGTATCTGGCGCCAGTCCTCGACCGGTCGTCGTGGATGTTGGAGATCCTGACTGCGGGCAGAAACGAGATGTCCCTGTAGCGGGAAGGATCCCGCGAGCGGCCCGCCATGCACATTAACTGGGCGTGCGTTGTCAGCGTGACCTCCAAGTGGCGTAGGCCCGCCGGTCCGTGGTATGCGGGCTCGTCTCCGTGGTACTTGACGTGACACAGCGCGTCAGTTGTGCCGATTTCCACAAATCGGCACACACAGATTTCAGGACTCGCTAGGTGCGATGCCCTGACCAGCCACACGGGGATCCCCAACAAAAACAGAGTCTGTGCCACACGGGGGTCTGAGGTCCATGCGCCCATGAGTGCCGAGTTAACGGGAAGGGGTGTGGTGGACGGTGCTTTACAAAACCGCTGGTAGAAGGTGAGGAAGGCGGCGCACAACAGCCAGTTCCGTTTCAGGGTGCAAAATTGGAGGAGCTGGTCGCGGAAGGTAGCAGATGTGTGGAGAAGCCTCTGTAAAGCGTTCGACATTTCAACTTCATACTGTCGCAGTGGATCGACGTCGATGGTGGACCGGGGAGGCTGGTATAGGGCGCATGTCGCGGACATGCGGCCAACGACGGGTTCCAGTGACGCAAGAAGAGTGGAGCTAAAGCGACCGAACCCACGGATCGGGGAGTTGGGTAACTCGACGAAGTCTTCTCTGGAAGGATGCGTCCACATGACGGAGTTGTCCGCGGTACAGTCCAGCTCCGCCGTTGGGCTCTTCGGAATCGCCGCGAGGAAAGGATGCTGCGCCACGTATACCTGAGGCCATTGGATTGGATCGTGTTTGCCGAAAGCTCCATTGTCTCGCAAATGAACCGTAAGGACACCATCCACAATCTCCGGAATGAATCCAACGTTCGGTGAGGTGATAAGCAAGGAGTTATCTGGCGTCCATGCCGCGGCTAAGGCATCGGCATACGACACGGGAACAAGGTCTGTCGAAAAGTAGGTAAGGGTGATGTTTCGCCGCTTATACCGTAGTCCGCCTACCTTCGACATGAGATAAAGCATAGATTGTCGCCATAAGTCAACGAAAGGCGCAAAATTGGGACTTCACAGTCTTCAATTCGCAGGGAGGGCAAAAGTGCCAGTAAACCACCGCGTAAAGCCGTTGAGGCAGCGCCAGACTGAGGTAGACTGTGACTTGGCTGGAGAAAGGGAGAAAGGAGCAGTGCGCGGCAATGTGGGGCGGAAAGCGGGAGTGTGGTACCGAAGCACGTGATTGTCGTGGCGCATGGCTGCCAGTACTAGCGCGCGGGTCTGCTCTTAGCGACATCCTCACGACCGTCCATCCCCGTGCCGCCACGCCCACGAGAACTACTCCAAACCACGAAACTGTGAGCACTCCGAGACATGCGCAATTTCGTCTTGAACTAAACGTCTATCACCGTTGCACCACAGGTACGGGAACGTGCATGACATAGCTTGACACATGCTGAGCGGGAGGCGTGAGTGGGAGCCTCGGTCGGCTGAACGGCAGGTACGTTTCCGTGTTGTGCCACAACTTGCTGCGTATGTTATGCTGGAACTTGTCAAGATTGCAGCTAATGGATGGTCTTCAGACATTTTGGATACATCCAGAATGTCCCGCGACTCTATTGGCGTGTCGCCCAATGTGTGCATTTGATGACTTAGCGTCCCACTCCTCATATTTGTCGTAAGACCTGAAGATCCGCAGTAGGCACGTACAGCATATATTTAACAACACTTTTGAAATAAACGTCCATACCTCGCAGCGGCAGGACAGCACAGTCAGCGAACACAAAGGGAGGATTAGTACTTAATCGGGGTCCTATCCATCGTGAGCTACCCCAACGTCTGCCACTCAGCGATTATCTCAACATCAAAACAGGCTGCGAGTGGATTACAACTTAATCCACGACTTAGACAATGTAAGCCGAGTGGGACCACCCACTTAAATGCGCGTCCTTCACGACACACGTCGTCTGCTAGCCCCACTCCCCCACTCCTTGATCCACGGCGTCCCCTCCAACCACGGCATATACACGACCATGTCTGATGACGCTCGAGTCATAGCTCTCGTGAAGAGTGCAGCACCCCCTAAGTATCTCATTCTGGGGGCCCTTACGCGTTGTCCGACAACGGGAAAGAAAAACTCGTATTCCCTCGTTGTCAGTGCCCCCGGGGGCAAGAAGGACAACATCGGGCTACTCCTGGACCTGGTGAGTGTGATATACTGCGACCTACCATGTGCCAAACGCTGAGAATCGTCTCCGCTCCACCCTGGATACGAAGTGCACGAATGTATGTGGTCTGCTGCCGTCTGATGGCGTCTGTCAGCTAACATGCGTCCACTATGCAAGCCCATCGGGTCTCAATGTGCGGGGCATCGAAAGCCACTGGGCTTGCAGATGTCTCTGGCCAAACGCCTAGGTCTCCTCCTGGAGCTGGCTGCTCTTGATCCCCCGGCCTTCAACAGCGAAGCATTCGCGCATTGGTGTTGCCAGGCGACGGTAGCTCTACTGGCGCGGGACTCCCTCCAAATGAGGACCAGGACTCCGATGGCCCCCGGAACCTTCCTAGCCTTCACCTGGTCGATCCCCGGGATGGAGGACTTGCCACGCATGGGGGACAATACCGCGAACCCTACTACCCACGTCGTTGGACGAGGCAATCCTACGGTGAGAATGGCGGACGGCGAGGAAGTGAACGTGTTGGTCATTATCTACCAAACGGTAAGAATATTACGTGTAATGACAACTATCTTTGGCCATGAACTAACCTACTCATATCTAGGATCGCATAGGCCCTCTGCGAGTGCTGGCAAAGGGGAAGAAGTTGGGAGCTCTAGTCGGGTTCACCTTCCGACAGCCAGCCATTCTTCAAGCGCTACGCCTTCCTCATAACTCCCGAGAGCTTGGGTCGTTCCTAATGTACGAGCCCTTCAGAGAGCGTGGACTACATCTCTGAAGCCGACGCAGACGTTGACGTTGTGCGAGGGAGGAAGCGTCATGTACAGGCACCCAAGGGTTAACATTACCCTGTGGTTGGACAGCTACGTGAGGGAGATATACCCCAACTGGGTCCGACGCCTAGCTGGTCTTCCCGATATCCTGGCCATAGCTAGTCGCAACCAGCGGGGCATTCTCGCACCCTCCGCATCCGCTGCGACGACAGCTGGCACGGCTCATAGCCTGGCGTCGAAGCGGTCCACCACCGTATCATCCGAGGTAACGCATCCCACTCACCTCGTCGACATCGCCTTGTCGAAAACGTCCAAGGACTTCCGTCCCCCCTCAGTGATCGACCTAGCGGCGTCCCAGGCTGCGACGTCCAAGGCCGTGCCCACCAAGGACTTCCGTCCCCCCTCAGTGATCGACCTAGCGGCGTCCCAGGCGACAAGCGCTGCTGGTTCAAAAGTGCGGTCGAATGTGGGGGCAACTGTGGAGGTCGTTGACCTTACGGTCACCACTCCGAGCCAGAGTGTACGGAAGCGCAAACGCTCCTTGGTTCCCACCTCCACCCTGGTGGATGTGAGCCAGTTGAAGGTGGAAGAGAGATCGGTAGTTAAGCGGGCCAGGCTAGCTGCCAGGAAGAAGCAGATGAAAGGAGATGGCACGAAGACAGATCCTTACGTACTGTAGACCGGTGGTATCTGTGAGGGAGACATCTGCGGAGGGGCATGGCGAATCTGGTGTTAGTTGCGATGACCGGGAATATCATTCATAGAATTTTGTCTGCAAATCAATTTACGAAATCAAAATGCGTAACGTTCGCGTGTCAAAGTACAGGGGCATAGACGCCGGGCCAACGAGCTTGCCAGGCGCTGACCGTTACAGGAGAGCTGACCTCTGGTAGTGCGTGCACATTGGAGCTTTCCACTCTTCACATATCCCCTTCCTCATGTCGTCGAATCAAACCTCATTCACAGCGACGCTAGCTTCAATTTCTACCCAATATTTTCCTACCCATATGGCGCTGCTGTACCATCGACACCTCGCCGTCTTCCGGGCCCAACTCCAAGCCGATCAAGAGCGGGGAATATGGGCACCTCATCTCACGTTTGGACGATGGATGGCGGCCCAACAATATGGAGCGGAGCTTACAGGTGCCATCTACTATGTTTACCCCCCACGTCGTCCCACTCTGCGCTGGAGGAACTTCCCCACCGCGCATCACTTCCTTCTGCACTTTCTCGAAGACTATTCAAGATGTCAATCACGTCGCGAGCGCCGGAATTTCATCTGGCACGTCACAAACAACTTTCTCCAGGACGGATATATAATGGAGGACATCAAGGAGGAGGGCTTCTCCGCCGGTGATGTTAGAAGGGTATGTTCTACATATCGTCGCGCACACGAGTGTGCACTCAGTACGTCAACAGGCTATCCCTGCATGGTTTCGGAACATGAGTCGCTACTGTTCCGGATACTAGGGCCACGGATATGATAGTATGTGGGGGCGAGAAGAGGGGCGGTCACCTTTTCGGACCCACGAATAGGTGAAGGTGTAAACAACGTGAACTATGCAGCGACTATATATTTTGAATGTACTTAGACCACACACTAGGGACTACGACTATGCGTCACTAGAGCGCAGCAAAAGGCGAGATTAAGACAGGCATAGGCATACATTAGCGCTAGGACTACGCCGACGCTGGACGAAAGGCATCCCCGATGAAGGTTAACCGAAGTCGGTGTTTCAAGCGGGTTTACCCGTCTGTCCCCTTGGCAGTATACACGTCAGAACGGAACTGGAAGCCCCTACATTCGACCTTCACCGTACATCTCATACCTCCTTGGTGAGCCTTTTTGCATCCACTCGTGCGGGCTATCTTCTAAGGAATTGTATATCCTACTGTGCCTACACCTTGACCTCAGATCCGCATCATAGAACATCCCAGCTCTCTGTGCAGTGGTCGTTGACTGGTGCTAGCAAGGGTACTACTGCTCCTGGGCTTGAGAACGATCCGTCACCGTCGTCGTCACCTACATCTACACCCGAAGGGTCTACAAAGCGACAGCCAATGTCAGTAGTACAGCCTTCGTCCACGGCGAGTCTTTCCACCTCAGCCACGTCCGTGCCGTCTACCGCCACTGTCGAGTCCCAGCCTTCGTCCATGGCGAGTCTTTCCACCTCAGCCACGTCCGCGCCGTCTACCGCCACTGTCGAGTCCCAGCCTTCGTCCACGGCGAGTCTTTCCACCTCAGCCACGTCCGCGCCGTCTACCGCCACTGTCACCGAAGGCTCCACATCCGCTTCCCCGCACCACTCCGCACCACAGGAGCCAACAGGGCCATCTAACAAGAAAAGGAAGAGGAAGGGCAAGGCGCAGGCCACCAGCACTGAAATCCCGGCCCAAGGGAATCCGTCTTCTAAGGGCAAGCGTCGTCGAATCGAGTGGAACAACTACCGTTCGGCAGTCCAGAAGCTAGAAGCCAAACTGGCCAAGTATCAGTCACTGGACCCCAAGGCAGAACAGAAGGCACGCACGAAACTGAAGGATGACGTCGCAGAGGAGATCCTGGCGGATGAGGCGTTAAGGAAGATTTTCGAATCCCAAGGCATTTCTCATGCCGATGTTCGCGAGGTGCGTAGTTCCCGTATCCCGACTAGCCTACTGCTGAATGCCTGTAATAGTCTGTTTATTCCTGGTACAAAAATCGCAACGGCAACAAGGAGAAAGGCGCCCCGAAGCCGCGCCTGAGTAGCAGCAACCCTCTATGGAAGTTCATGTGTGGACGAGCAGTGTCGCCCATGAGACTCTGGGCGTCCAATCATTCTGCATTGATCATGGAGAGGGGTGGCTCGGAGGGTATCGGAGCCTTTTCTAAAATTGCTGCGGAGGAGTACCGTAAGCTGTCTCCAGACCAGAGAGCGCATTGGGAGAAGCGTGCAGCTGAACATAATCAAGACAAGGATGGCCAGTGCTTCCTGTGCGTACCGTATATGTTACCTTGGCATACTGCCATATCTCACCTATGTCCAGGAATCAGCTTGTTTTCATGGAGGTCTTAGGAGACTTCCTGGCAGACTGTATCGGTCTCGAAGCCAAACAGACGGGGATGTGCGCATTCCACATTCGAGGCATCTTCCGTGCAGCGAACGGTCAGCTCTTTTACGAGGAGTGAGTGTAACATGTATACGCAGGGCGACACTGGTACTTATTGTTTGTGACCTGAACAGCCTATCCGTCAAGCTGTTGGAAAATTGCCCTGCATTTGCTAAATGGTTGGGTGGCTATACGCTGGATGAGAAGACCAAATTCTGCAGTTGGGCGGAAGAGGCTGTTCGTGAGTTCTTTTGATCGTGACTGGCATATCAGTACATGTGCTCAACTGCAATGTCCTTCAAAGCTCTCAATCCAGATCAAATAATGCCTGCGTCTTCCACCCAATCGAAGGCAGCAGCTCGCCTTCAATACACTGCGGACGGACGGGTTCTTCTGCCCGAGTACCAACCAGGCAATGAACAGCACGCAGCGGAGATGTTGGAAGAATTGGTGCAGAGGGCATGGAGTGAGTACTCGCCATTTCATTGCTTTCTCCAAGCTGATACCTTGGTGCAGAAGAAGCACATTGACCTGGAAAGATGGACTGGGATCAGGTCTCCATGTGTCCTGGGGACTTTGTCTCGGAGCGTTGGATCCACATTTTCGCCACTCCGTTCACGAAGCTTACACTTCCACAAGTCTTTGTGGTGTGGCAAACACTGACGCAGGCCCAACAAGATGGAACAGCGTTCAGGTTCAAGTCGCTGGGAGGAAGTCGCAAGACGTCCGTCAGCGTGAGGAATACGCCGGCCAAAGGACATTCTCAAAAACACAAAGATCCGCTTCCAGCTCACCTCGCCTTCACGGACGACCAGCCCTACGAAACCCCTACGGTGGACGATTTTCAGGGAACAACACCTACAACGCCTCAACGGCGTGCTCGGGGCCCCTTTCCCATGATGCCGTCACTCTCTGACCTTGCTGAGGAAGACGAGGAAACAGTGGAGAAGGAACCAAGTCACGTCCAGAACGAATGCCATTCTCCTCCCCCACCCGCTACGCAATATGGAACCCAATCCCGCATCGCAGATGAGAGGATGTACGGTGCCAGTGATTTAGCGGCATTTCAATCAATGACGAGCTTGGGAGAGGACATGAACGGCAACCCTGGATATCTCAGTGGCATGGACTCACTCACCGGGGCGTCCTTACCTGGTGGCCTGTGGGCCGGAGATTTCTACCCCGAACCCTCTGCTTTCGGGGACTTCAGCCCTGATGATATGAACTGGAATGTAACGGTTCCTTCTGTCTCTGCGCAGTACGACGCTTTATTCGCCACAACACAGCAGGCTCCAACACTAGTCGATGCACCCATCCAGACTGCGACCGCGGACCAGCACCGCGCGCCCATCGCGCCGTCGATCGCTGAGCCCACGACCGCAGACCAGCACCGCGCGCCCATCGCGCCGACCTCGACACAGCCTATCCAGACTGCGACCGCAGACCAGCACTGCGCGCCCATCGCGCCGACCTCGACACAGCCTATCCAGACTGCGACCGCAGACCAGCACCGCACGCCCATCGCGCCGACCTCGACACAGCCTATCCAGACTGCGACCGCAGACCAGCACCGCGCGCCCATCGCGCCGACCTCGACACAGCCTATCCAGACTGCGACCGCGGACCAGCACCGCCCGACCTTTGCGACACTACTGCCTGGAGAAAACCCACATGCACAGATGTATCAGCAACCAGGCGCACCGACAATGTCTACTGTCTCGTGGTTCTCAAACTTGCCTCTGGCGCCAGCTGCTCCATTGCCCGTGTACTACCCTCAAAACACTTTGCCAAATGCAACGTGGGGGGGAACAACCCAGGACAGTGAAAAGATCACGAACCATTGTCCACTTCCCAATGGTGAAGGAAGTGAAGTAGGGCCCATCCACTACGACAACCACCCTGGAACGAACAGGCATGGCATAAATGCAAGCGAGCTGCCCATTGGTCAATACGGTGGAGCACTTTCGCCATACGCTCTCCCTAGCGCGAACATGACCCTCTATGCGCAGAGCGCAACCGTTCCTACACCGATGGGGTCGACCCCCGTCTCCGGTTTCTATGGCCCTTCCTGCCAACTGTCCGGGGTGTTTGCTGGATCAGCGACGCCAACGATAGGCAGTGGGATAACCACAGGCTCTGGATCGGCACTACAAACCAACATGCAGTTGGAGACTCAGAATCTAGGGCTGCCTACGTCCCAGTCCTCCCCTGCTCCCAGTGCCGTCTCTAATAAGCGGAAGACACTGGCACGCGCCGAAAAGAAGGGACAGACATCTAAGGCACCAACCAGGTCAAGTGCACGCATCCGAGGCCTCGTTAGCACCGGGGAAACCCATACGATGCCGACGGAATCACAACTAGGACCTGATCCCGACGTCGGCGACTGCGAAGGAGGGTTGGGGCGCGCAAAGAAACGTCTCAAGAAGGCGATGCCAGGTGAAACTGGACAGGATGGGACGGGAGGGCTGGTTGCAGTGGCGGAGGTGGGCGCAATGAGCCCAGTCTTACAGGCATCTAGAGGAGGGAAGGGCCGTGGTCGAGGAAGGGGGCGAGGACGAGGACGAGGACAATGAGCTTGAGTCTTCAACGGCGAAGTGGGCTATACCTTACACCTCATTAATGGCAATGAACGATCTTAATTGAAACGTTCACTGAACCCAAAGATCTGGTATGAGGGACATTGCGAAGACTTACGATGAGAGATGCTTCTGGGCGTCACGGAATGGGATTAGCGGGAGATGGTAGATTATCTGGGAGACCAGCTTAAGTCACGTTCAAGATTATCTACCTACTTATTGGCTGACGTGACAGCCCAGTGGAATTATCTGGTTTAAGATGGGCTTAGCCAGCCAGGTGGATTATCTGTTGCATGCGTGTAAGCACAACATCGCATCGCCATGGTACTGACCTTGGGGGATTAACGGAGTTAGCACATGTCCCAGCCTGGCGACTGGACTCAAGTCGAGATTATCTGTATGGGAGGATTAGCGGGTGGGGGAGGATAATCTGGTGTAAGTCTGCCACCGCCGGCGCCGGAAGCTGGCAGACCACAGAGATGGCAGCGGAACCTTCGCTCTTGACCGCCACGTCTGCACACCAACCCGCCCTCTGTCTCTTGCACTGCTCACCCTTCCAGCAGCTGTATATCAGGCCAGACAAGCGGATGTGAGTGGTCCCTACCTGTATTTCTGGGGTTCATTGCCTGAAACAGAGATCTCGTTCATGTAAGAATGCCGCCGGCGAAACGTCAAGTCTTGCCCTTCAAGGATCCTGGAATTGAAGGGATTCCCGCACCTCTTTTCTATCCAGGGCCTGAAGGGTCGTGGATCAGTTATGGGAGCGACTTCGTCCCCAGGACTGTCCATGACCTTCTAGTCAAGACGCCCGTCTTCGTTCCCATCGTCAAAGACCCCACTTTGAAGCGGAGCCCTGTGCAGCGTCCATGCTTCTGTTGTCCTCCCCCTTCCCCAACAGAAGAGTACTTCGATGCTCCGGAGTTCCCCCCTCCTCCCCCTACCAGTCGCAACCCGGGCGACTACAAGGACCCTTGTTTTTTCATGCCTTCCCACCTCCCCAGCGCCATCACCACCATAGACGTGTATCCTACTATCGAGGAGGTCAAGCGGGTGCGATTCGTGTTGCCTGTAGAGGAGGGACTGGGATGGGACCATAGATCGCGCAGGATTGTCAGGTGCGAGGAGAGGCAGAGGAGCCAGGTTGTTCCCCAGTGGGATGATCGTAGCTTTGAGGTTCTCCAGTGTAGCGTGCTGACCAGGGACGGCCGGGAGGGACTGGGACTGAGAGCGGCGACGCCAGAGATGGATGTGGATAATTTCCTGCATTAGGAAATAGTGTAGTCTCATGAATGTTTGCACTAATTAGGGATATTTGACATCTAACGCACTTTTGAATGACATGTCTGTCGGAGCACCTAGACCAATGAGGAAGTTGGGCAGTTCAACTCAGCCTAGGGGGAGACAGACTCAGGAGGACGAACCCTTGAGGATTAGCGGTCTAACGTGAGGATTAGCAGGGAGCAAGGAACCAGCGTCTGGGGTGCAGCTTACCTCTGGGGGAACGGCGATTTGAGGCTTAGCTGGGGATTAATAACTAGTTTAACCCACGATGAGCCAGGACAAACAGCCCAAGCAAGAATGGATTAAGTGTGGACAAAAAGATTAAGTGACAATAGCTACTGGGAAAGATGAGCGAGTTTCTACGTCAACTATTGGGAAAAGATGATCTACCCTGGTTGAAACTGGTGCATCTTTGCGGACGAGGCTGCGCGTGCGCCACACATATACGGGCTCAAGCTTCCCAATCCGTTTGACTACGATCTTGATTCGTGGGACCCCCGGTTTCAGGTCATGAGTGGTCGCGTCGTGGACATTCTGCAAGCAGCCATCCATGTCGAATACATCTACTTTCCAACCACCGTCGACCTCGACCCGGTGCTCCCTGCGGTGGCAAATATGACCGCTCTACGCGAACTACACATCCCTTTCGCCCTAGATTCTACATGGAAGGTTCTGAGCACTTTCCGGTCCCCACTCAGAGCTCTCCACATCGAGGACTGCGACAGTGATGCCGAATGTGTTACCGCGAGGTCACTACATGACCACGTCGCCAACCTCGCACCCACCCTAGAGGTCCTTGATCTGGAGTACTATGGTGACTTCGACATCGTGCCCTCGCTTGTGACGACACAATTCACTGCCATGCGTTCCCTCACAATTTCCACTATTCTCGATTTCAACCAGTACACGGTGGAGATTCTTCTGCGACTATTCCCAGCACTAGACGGCACGCTTGATCTGTGCACCTTGCACACAACGCATGGGGAAGATACTTATCCAACCTGGCGGAACGTGAACATGGAGCTTCAAAAGACCATCACTTGGCCGCGCCTCGACCGACTCGTTTGCAACGCCCAGTGTGCCTTCCTGATGGCTCTCCGATGCCCCATCCGTACAATGGACGTCATGGTGCCCCGCCATCACGGACAGCGGTATCTGGCGCCTGCCCTTCGTCATAACTACCCTCAGCGGCTACACTGCTTCGTGCCGTTTCGGGATGGCTTGGACGACTTGGACGGGTTGTTCCCTCCGACTGCATCAGTAAAACTGACAATCTCTGGAGATCTGGATGGACTGGACAGCCACCGTCCCAGACCATCCAGACCTCCGGACTCAGAACGTTGTGATCGCAGGCTGAGAGTGGAATAACCTGCAACATTTCATCTTAATACACTTTACATGGTATGCGTAGATACTCTGAACCCGGATCATGGCAAAAATAACGAAAACAGACTGAGAGAACGAGGTCAGAGAGCCGCGGCGCAACCGCGGGTGTGCACTGACAAGTACTGGCTTACCGGAGAGATGCTGGTCTTGATGCGTCATTTCAGTCGAGCCCGGTATATTGGCAGCTCTAGCAGAAGGTCGTAGGTCGCCCATGGAAGCGAGACTCGGCAAGAAAGCTCAGAGCGAGAAGGGAGGAAGCCGGAGCGCTGTCAAGTCAGTGGAGCGCCCGATGTTCTGAACGTGGGTCTTGAAGTTCTGGGCGCCAATCAGACCTGAAACATCTGGATCCCGTCTGAAAAGTCTGGGGCGGGTCTGATCCAGAGCTCCCAGAGCTGTGCAGGTTTTACTGATGTGTGGGCGCGGATAGTCTGACGCACCTCGTCCTGTTCGCCGACTTTGGCAGGGTTGCCTATGAGCCGATAGAAAAGTGCATTGAGGTCCCTTGGTCTCAGTTCAGGGTGCGTGAACAGGATGTGCTCGTTATCGAAGCCCCCCTAACGTCGCATGCACCGAATTCCATTCCAGGACAAGCTGGTCGCCTCCGTCGGCCATCTCCGCCTCACGCACCTCCGCATCATCTTCCACTACGACCTGCGGCAGAACAGCCTGCCGAGAGATTCCATGTACACTGCGGAGGAGATGGACCTTCACCCGGCCGCGATCGAGTTCGCTCGCGCGATGCCGACCCTCCGGTACATCTTTATGGCCACCTGCGGCCGAAAATTCAAATATGGCCCCCGCCCTCCATCGCTGGGCTTTGAAATGGAGGAGCGCAAGTGGCTCTCGTCTAAGGCGTGGCGGGTCATCCACGGTCGTGACGAACAGATGCATTTCGACCAGCCGTTGAATGTGGAAGAGGAGGCCCGGGCTTTGTGCACGGAGCTCAGCCAAAGCGCAGCAGAGAGGATCATCGCCCAGGAGGAGGTGCACCTTCCTGACTACTTGGAGGTGGGTGATTTTCTTTCTTCCGCAGGACGAGACTATGCACCAGAGTTGACGTCGATGATTTAGCACATGCTGCGAAGTTGCAGCGATTCCCCCACTTAGAGATCGATCCGTCCGCGTACTTGGACGACTACGACTTCCCATAGCCTCCGACCAGCATGAATATTCCCTGTCTTGTCTCGTGGCGTTGGCCTCTTTGAGAGTCTTCGGACGACTTTACAAAAGTACCATAATGTGGTGTGCGCAATTGAGATCAATGTAGTCTCGCAACTCGAGGCTGCAGCACCTCAATGCCACTGGCTCGATCAGCTATTACTTACCACCCGTCCGACGTCACGGCTATGTGTAACCCCTACTGCGACTTTATGACCGATGTTTCGCAGGGCTCATTACCATTTCTGCTTCCAGACTCTCGCGGTCCCAAACCCGTCGTCGAGTGCTCCCATGATTAGCTTGCCTGAGAGAAGTGTCGCTGTTTTCGTATTTCTTCGGGCTCAGACGCGATCACTTGACATAGTCAGTGCTTCTTCCCGTGCCAACTGACCATTCATCGGGGGCCCGAGGCTTGGCCCATACAAATGTCATAATTTCCTGCCGCCATGTACGTTTTCAACGGATGTCATATATTGCAATGACAAAAGGTTGCGGTTGGCCTCTTCCTCCCCTCATTCCGACTCGAACACATCGCTTGATTTAAGCGCCATGGCTTTTGGAATCCTCGGTCGGCGCTAATGTCCTTGTCAGTCTCTTTCATCGTATCCCTGACGACCTGTCTCGGGGCCCACTCTAGAGGATCGTAAGCTGGATAATGTCCCTGGAACAGGACTCCTGTCGGACCGTGGAAAGTCGCCCAAACGTCAGGTGGCGGCAGACGAAGCAGGAGAGCTCAAACATGGCACCGGCTCGTCCTCGCACATCATCCTTATTCCCCAACCCTCGGACGATCCTTGTGATCCGTAAGTCACTTTCGATATCTGCATCATAGATTCATAGTCGCTGCGTACACCTGAGGCCGTCACTGTTAGCTTGAACTGGCCAAGATGGAAGAAGGAGGCTTGTTTTTGGTCCCTGTAAGTGTGCTTACGGTCGTCCAGATAACTATATCGATCATTGGCGCTCTCTTTCTTGCACTGTGCAGGATATTCGCTACCAGCCTGGCAGGCGTACTTTCTCCCGTTGCAAGCGCTGGATACGTGCTATTGGCGAAACAGTTCGACGTCTCCGTCGACGAGATCACGTCGTCCTTCGGCGCCCTCCTCCTCGGACTCGGGATATTCATGCAAGTCCTTTCAGCATCTGTTGTGGATTCCATACAAACTTACAGAGGCTTAGGCTCATTCAGAATACTCTAGCAGTCAAGTATGGGCACCGCATAGTCTTCCTTCTGTCCACATTCCTGGTACGGAGTCCCGGTGACGTGTCAAAACGGTGCTGTCCGACTCGCTGACCTTTCCGGCTATCTATAGATGTTTATCTCGTGTGTATGGAATGCCTTGAGCCCCGACTTGGCATCTATCCGTGCCGCTCGTATCTTCCAAGGGTTTGGTATGTCTGCGCCACAATGGTACGTACTGCGCTTCCCGACGCTATGAAGAATGATCGTGCGTGCTCAATGTGATGACATTGCAGCCTTGCGGCGACTACCCTCGAGCACATATACTTGTGAGTGATCACCCTGCCATCTCTCGCCGTGTATTTTGGTACGAGGAAGCTGAATAGGTTACAATAGTGTTCACGAACGTGGCTCGCGCTCCATTATATGGAACTTTTCTCTCATGGCAGGGATCACGCTGTACCTCACACACCCCAGCTTGTGGCATACTGGGTTTTGCTGACGAATAGGGTGCAGGGGGCCGCTGATTTACAGCTATGTCATCCAGAACCTATCATGGCAACTCGGGTTCTGGTTCACCAGTATCGCCTGCGGGCTATCGTTTGTCTCGGTCTTCTTCTTCGTCCCCGAGGTGCGTCGTCCTCTCCCCTATCCCGCCTCGGAGGTAAATTGAATGACTTCTACGTAGACTACCTACCACCGTCAAGTATTTGCGATCCATGCCAAGAAGGCCTACCACGACGAAAGTGCCAGCGACAGGGAGAGCGTTCAGAAGCAGCCCCGCTCGCCAGGAGACGTGGAGACCAGCAGCATCGACCGCGACGTTCCCGCTCCGAAGCCACCAACTTTTCTCTCCCAGCTCAAGATTTATAATGGCACATTTACCAATGAGAGTGTCTGGAAGATCTTTTTCCGGCCGCTCCCCTTCATCCTATCGCCTGTGGTACGCACGGCATCTGACTTTTCCGTCTCACCTAACCCACATTTTGGCACTATCTCGCAGACATGGTTCATCTTCTTGGCCTACGCAATGCAGACTGTGTGGTTAAGTGCGTCCCGATACTTTCTACACCTCTTCCCGTGGGAGGCGGGCCACTGACACCGAGCAGGTCTGGTTCCGCTGTGCTCGTCGACGATCTTCACCATCGAGTACAATTTCAATGCGGCCCAAATTGTACGTTCACTGGCCTCAGAGCCCGCCCCACCTTCTTTATTGGGATAGCACTTATGGTTGACAGGGCTTAACGAACTTGGGCGGCATCGTCGGGATCGTCCTCGCGATGCTCGTCACCGGCCCGCTCAACGACTGGGGCATCGTCTGGATGTCCCAACGGAACCACGGCATATACGAGCCGGAGTATCGCCTCGTCTTCATGCTCGGCATGCTCTTCGGCGTGTTTGGATACGTGGGCTGGGCAGTCGGGAACGACCGCGGTATGCCTTGGATAGGAGCTGTTGCGTGCATCACGTACGTCCTCTGGCATCCTTTCCTTGTCCACTCAATTGCTTAACGTTGAACCTCGGCACTCTCGAATACCGGGTCTGCTCTCCATTTTACGCTCTCGCCACCCTGCGCATCTCCATCCAATCTCGAAACCCGCGTGCTCCGCATCTGACCCCCGCTCCGATCGGCTCGCCCGTCACGGTGTGGCAGGATGCTCAACTTCAGCATGGTCGTGTCCGGCGGGGCCGCAGTCACGTACCTGCTCGACACGCACGGCGGCGCCAACGCGCTGCACATCCTCTCCATCACCAACTTCGCGAAGAACATGGTCCTCTACGGCTCGACGTTCTTCGCGAACGGCATCGTCGTCTCCCGCGGCGTCAAGGTCTCCCTGCTCATCCTCGGCGCGTGCCAGGCCTTCTGCTGGCTCGCGTCCGTCCCGATGTACGTGTACGGGAAGCGCGTCCGGTCGTTCGTGAGTCTCTCCCCGCCTCCTCCTCAGGCTCCACCCCTTCATTTTGTGCCCCATGTCAGAGCACACCGCTGAAGGGACTCCGTGCAGATCGCGCGCCACCCCCGTCTCTTCCGCGGGGATCTCCCGGTGTCCGAGTGCGCCGAGGTCCCCACGCCAGCCACTGACGCTACGAGTGGTTCCGAGCGAGGCGCGACAGAGAAGCAGTCCTAGTTCTAGGCCAGGATCGGCACTGCTGGGAGCTTTATGGCAGGTCTTGTACGCCGCGCGCTTCGACGCGCGCATTTGAGTAATCTGTGCAAGCACCGTATACGAACCTCGCAACACCGCATCTTGCCTGTGTCTGTGCCACTCTAGTCCTGCGTCGCTACGGCTCCCTATCAGAATGGAAGCTCGGTGGTTCGGCGGTTCGGCGGTGCGGTGCTTGTGCCCGCACGCGTGCCTCCAGGCTCCGTACGACAGCGCCTGGGGAGCTCAATGATATGATGGAGCTCACAGCAGATCCGCGGCACAGGCCACAATCGTACATACATAATGCGTGGTGCGATGCACGACACCGAAGCGTGCATGAAGATGAACGATGGACGATGGACGATAAACGATAGCTGTGTCACGCACGCGCCCTCCAACCTCCAAGCCTCCCGTCACGCGTCCCGCGTCTCGCGCCTCGCGCCCCGTTCCCGGGACTCCAATTCTGAGAGTCAGAGAGACTCACGAACACCGCGAGGTGGCAAGCTGGGAACGGAAAACCGCGCGCTCGCGGAGCGAGCGGGCAATATCAACGCGCGCCGACGATCGTTCGCACACCTGTCCGGCATGAAAGAGAGAGCCTGGCGAAACTTCTGACTGACCATGGGAGAAATCAAAGTGGTACCCCGGATCCCGCGACCGGTGTTCCTATTAGAATTTGAACTTGACCTTGTTTTTCTTTTTGTCTTCCGTTTGCTTCGTGATATCGATCACATTAGCGTTAGCCGACGGGGCCGACACCGTACACGACGAAACCCACCGACAGACTACAGCGACATGAATCCCCGACCCTCATCGGGGGGGAGCTTGGCTTAAGATGGCAACGTCGACGAGACAGCGAAGAGGACCACCGATGGAACCGGGGAAGATTCGTATGGCGGATGTACAGACAAGCGCGGACGTGGAGTCGGGATCACACCATCCGAACTAGTACTGTGCATGGGAAGCTGGAAAAGAAGTCGGGCGTGCGAGTATGTATAGACGTCACAGTGGGAGTATGCGTATACACTATACACAGCCGGCCGAGCAATTGCAAGCGGTCAAAGAGCGGCGGAACCAACAACAACAGCAACAACATAATGAGGGGAAGGGGAAGGGGAAGGGGAAGAGGAAAGGGAAAAGGGCGGGGACAGATGAGATGAGAGAAGGACAGGGATAAGTAGATGAGAATCATGAGATGAGAGATGGATGATAGATGGGGGCAGACAGAACTCGAACACGGACGAGAGATGATATTGGGAAGGGCAGATTACAAAGTGGGCTACTGAAGAGGATCGATATCGAGATTCAGATTCCGTTGTGGGGTACGAGACGCGCGGCGACAGAGACATAGACAGAAAGAGAGAGAGAGAAAGGGACTGAGATCTGGAGTGTGTGCAGTAACAGTAACAGGGCGCAGAAATTGGTCGACGGAACGAGGGTTGGTACGAGGAGTGGTAGTGGTAGTGGTGGTAGTGGTAGGTGGCGGAGTGGAAGGCACTAAAAGAACGACTGTAGCACATGGGAAAGCAGCGCAAACTATATACTATGCAGGATCCAGATGACACAGGCAGAGAGAGATGTGGACAGGGAGATCGGGGGAAACATCGAGAGCGCACGAACGATTCGACACGGTGGTCCAAAGCGGCAGGACTCGGAACAGGCTTGGGGACACTGGCGAGGGCGAGGGCGATGGGTGAAGCTTGAAGGGCAAACGGGGAGGGGCGAAGGGGGAGGGAAGAGGAGAGGTAATCCAGGAATAGGGTAGTCGGCCAGCCGCGACGTCGGAGGAGCAGAGAAGGAGAAGGGGGGAAGGAACACTACGGCGAGGTGTAGAGTACAGTTCGGCGGCGTAGAGGCGGTCGTGACGTCTTGGCTGCGGTCCTGGATGCCATACAAAAGAAGCAACGTAAGTATCTGGGGTAAGCAAAATCCCGCGACGCACGGAGCGAACCCAAGAACGAGCTGGGCGCGCGACGGGATTTGGGAGGCGATGGGGGCCAAGATAGGATATGGGAAGTCGCGACGTACGTGAGATAATTATACATCCTGTAGGGCTCCAGATCCGATCCAAGGCAGGGGAACACGGCTCCCTCGTTACATCAACGAAGACGACTTTAGGTTCGCAGTCAGGATCATGTCGCGCACTGTCCGTCGGAGCGCGCATCAGCTCAGCACGGCGGGTTGCGATGGGGGACATAAGGAGGGCGGGGACGGAGAGCAGCGAAAACGCACCGTTGGATATAATCAGATGCGTCTTGGGGGTATCGGTGACAGAGGTCAAGTGAACTACAGCGAGTGCCTGTCAGCCTCTGCATTTTCCCCGACGGTCAAGGAGCCCAGCGCACTCTTAAGCTCTCTCGATTTATTCGGGGTAAACTGCTGGTGCATTGCGCCAAACCTGTTGTGGAAGTCTGCATCACGCAAGCAAGCACGCCAGTTAGCAACTGGAAAGACCCAGCAAATAAGAAATAAGAAACGAGCGACTACGCACACTTGGAGACCGTATCGTAGTCATCCGGGCGATTATACGACGGCATGTAGTGGTTCAGGCGGACGCCGCTGTCGAGCTTCTTCTTGAGCAGGTCGCACTTGTTCAAGAACAGGATGATGTTGACGTGCGCGAGCAGCTTGCTCTCGACCACCGACTTCCAGAGGATGAACGAGTCCTCCAGCCGGTTGACCTTCGGGTCCTGGTACCCGCTCCACAGTCAGCGCCTTGCCCCCCCCCATGGTCATGAAACGAGCGCCATGTGCACGCACCTCCGCCAGCTGCTGGTCGAACGCGCTGATCGGAGCGAGGAAGATGATGGCGTTGACTATCGTGCGCGCGCGGCGAGGTGCGAGGCAATCAAAACATACTTCAGTGAGACAAGTACGTCACGTCCGCCCCCGCAGCCGATGCTCACCGTCGTCAAAGTAGGGCTCCCATGCGGGCCGCTGATTTCGCGCGCCTCCGACGTCGTAGATGACCCACTCGACACCGCGGAACTCACTGTTCTTCGACAGCGTGAACTTGTGCTCCACGACGCCCGTCGTCTTCAGCCGCGCCCTCAGCACGTCATCTGCGCCGCCCCGGTCCCGCGCGTGGTCAGCCTCGCTATATGCGCACGGATACCGATGCCAGATACAGGTGCATAGCATGACGAAATCGGAGACACGCACCATCGGTGGGGAAGTACATCTTCGCCGTTATTCGGTCGATCTCGTCCAAGTAACTGTGCCCCCAAAGCACGCATCAGCCAAAACCGCACCCCACCGCAGACAAAGCGAAAGCAAAAAAAAAAAACAAGTAGTGAAGCGTGTGACAACAGGTTCAGAAAGACAGCGAAAAGCGAAACGACGGACGACTCACAACCCGCTGCTCTCCTCGAGCCTGATCCGCCGCTCCGCCAGCCGCGCGCGCACCTTCCCGTCGCGCCAGAGCTCGCTCATCACGGGCGCGCAGCGGTTCAGCATGTGCACCGGGTCGTTCGGGTCTTCCCACCAGCCCACGAGCTCCCCCGACCCGGAGTGCGCGCTCTTCGGGCTCTGCATCTTGCCCAGCGCGAAGTGCTTCTTCCAGTTCGACCCCGTCCGGATCGCCGGCTCGTGCTCGTGTCCGTGCCCGTGCCCCACCGACGGCGCCGCGGACGTCGGCGAGCGCGGGGACGCCGTGGCGCTCGTGCCCGGGTACGAGTGCGAGTAGGAATGTGAGTGCGAGTACGAGTGAGAGTGCGAGAGGGGGGATGGCGGGATCGGCGGGATTGTGATGGGTGGGGGGCGCGAGGGGGGATACGCGTATGGGGGCGTCCCGGCTGCGAACGGGGACGACGCGGTCGTCGGCCACGCCCCCGAGCCCATCCCGGAGCCCGATCCGGAGGACGACGAGCCCGACCCCGACGACGCAGACGACACGAGGGCGGAGCCGAGGGAGGCCATGGAGAAGGGGAGGCGCGTCGCCTCGTCGCTGTCGTCGGGGTCGGAGAGGACGGCGATGAGGCGCTGCTCGAGGTCGAGGAGCGGCGCAAGGCGGCGGCGGTACGACTCGTAGTTGGGGCCCTGGTTCGCGAGCGACGACGCCGGCCGGTTGCCGGGCCCGGCAATGATGATCGACGCCGTTTCAGAGCTGTCCCCGAAGTCGTCCTCGTCGAGCCCGGCGTTGTCCTCTGGCGCGATCGCCTCGAGGATCCTGAGAGGCAAGAAAAATCACATGCGGACAGCGGTCAGCGTGGGGCCCATCGGGGAGCCGTGCGGACAGAGGGCGAACGACGACGCACCGACGAATAGAGCGGACGAGGTTGAGGTAGATAACGAAGCGCCATGCTATTCGTTCCTTGTGGAACGCGGCGGGCGTGTGCAGCAGCTGGAACTCTGTGCAGTAAACAAGCGGTGAGCAATGTGCATCCGGCAGCAAACACGGCCTGGGGGGGTGTGCGTGCAGTTCTACCCGGAAAATAGGCATGTAATATTTGGCTAAGGAGGCGGTGAAGAGACGGCCGCGGCGGGTAAATGATTCTCGCATAGAAACGTCGTGGAGCGGGAGACACTCCTCGGTACCTCGGAAATGGTTGGCAGCAACAATGACCGCAGGAAGACCCGGGAAACAGAAAATTGAGAAGCAGGCGGGGGACTGGTTTGTGTGTGCAGCGGTCGATCGTCGGTGGGCGCTTAGTGGATGGGGGGCCCGATCTCATGTCAGAAACTCGGAACAAAGACAGTGACCGGCGGTGTATGCGCTATGTAACAACACTAGAGAGCTAGGAGAGCAGCGGGTTGTCAACGCAGGCTACCACACGCGGGCGCGCTCACCCCTGGAGTGATTGGGGAGCGCAGTGGGACCTATCCGCGGGAACCTTGTACGGTACCCCACCTGTCCTTGTATGCGGACAGACGGTGCCTCGGAAGACACAGCGGACGGGGCTTAGAACCCCGGAGGATGCGTAGGGCGTGGGATGCGGGGAGATGGCCACCAGCCGGAGGGATAAGAAGCGGCTGGGCGGGGAAGAGGGACTCACGTTTGAGGGTGGTGCTCTTGCCGCTCTCGCTCTGGCCGAGGAGGAGGACCTTGACGGTCTTTTTCCTGCGGCGGCTCTTCTCGTCGTGCCTCAGCATGCGGTCAATGCTTTCGCTGTGCTTGCGGGCCTCCTCTTCCTGGCGGAGGCGTTCTGCTCGCTGGTCTTCTGTTTCATTGGGAGGCGGCTGGAGGAGGGCGGCGAAGGGGTCGTGATCAGGGATGCCGCGGAGAAAGCGAGGATCCGGCTGGGAGGGGCCGGTGCCGCGGCTGGGACCGGCGCGCATGAGAGTAGGGGGCGTGCGCAGAGGGGCGGGGTCGGGGGAAAGGAGGGGGAGGGAGAAGGATGGGAGAGAGCAAGGAACGGGGGACGGAGGAGAGCAGTATGTGGCAGACGGGCGCCCGCCAGAAAAAGTAAAGGATGAGAAGGGCCGGGAGGCCTTTCTGGAAGAAGACGAGGAACGATGGGCGTGCGTGGCTCGCCGCTCGCCTTGGGTCCTCCGCGGCCGCTGCGAGCGATTCGGAATGAAAGTCACTGTCAAGCACCGCGCACCCCAACCCAGCCCTCCCCTCCTTGTCGCCCGGCCCAGCGCCGCCTCCCACATCGGGCAATACCCTGCCAGCCGCCCCCTCCCGACGGACCGGCCTCTGATCCGGCGCGTCCGTCCACCCCAATTTGGCAGACCCTGCAACTTGAATTGCCCCCGCTGCCTCCCGTCAGAACTGAACAGAATCCACTTCGTCTACCGTGACCGCGCCGCCCACCGCTCGCTCTCGGACCCGGTCAGGGTCCAACGTTCAACCATCCCAGCTCACATCTCTCCCGCCCGTCCGCGGCCAGCCAGGAATCCACACGGAGCTCGAGGGGCACTGGCCAGAGACGCGGCCGATCCACACATCGACGTCCCAACGCCCGTGACGAATGCGATCCTCGCCATCTGCATGACATTGCCTGCCCATGTCTTCTCGTCTCCCCGCCCCCTGGCCATTGTTCCCAGTCGGCTGACTGCTGTGCCCGGACAGCCCCTGTGCTCGACCGCGACCGTCCATCGAACTCTCCCCTGCCGATAGCATCCTTCCACGTAGAACACGGCCGCCCGTTGTAGGGTAGGCCCGGCCGCCAAACGGCCTCGCCGCCTCCTCCCTTCGCAAGTTTGAATTCAGCTCGCCTCTCCTCTCGCACCGGTCCTCTAAAGTCGCTACGATTCTGCAGGTAATTTCCACCGAACCCTTCTCTCGCGCTCCGTGCAGTAAGCGGCCGGCTCTAGTCCGATTCAGAATGCTCTCCAATCCGGTCAAATTGTACTTATTTCGCCCCCCAGCCTCAGCCAGCTGCCTTCTAACCCCGCGCCCTACAACTCCCGCCCCGATCCATGCTCCCCGTCCCGCTGCGAGAGCGAGACCCGGTCGCACCACGCGCCGGCACGCGCATGCCTCGTATGGTTTACCCACTACGTGCGTGCATATGCTTGTCTGCCAGGTGCGCGTGGTCGCCCGTCTCCGACCCCGGTTCGTACGGCTCAGTCTTCTCCTGCCTCGTTCTACCGCGGCACCATCGAGCTTCTAGCGTCTCCTCCGCGTCCGCGCCCGCGTCTTTGTTCCTAACGCTAAGCACGCATGCCGAGTGTGCATCTCGCGGAACAAGCCATCCCCCAGGCACGCATCGTCATCTCCACCTTCATCTCTCACGTCATCCTCGAGACCCGCCGCTCGCTCCGAGCCCATAGAGTTCTGAGTCGTCTCCAGCGTTCGCGCGGCCCTGCCCCGGGAGGGCAAGAATTTAGACACACGCATCCGCATCGATATCAGAGTTCGCGGAGCTCAACTGTTCGCCAACCTCTCTCCTCTGACGAGCCGCGCGAGCGAGACGTATAGGAATTCCCATGGTAACGCACGGGCACCGAGCAGCGACCGCCCTGGCAGTGGCACGCTGCAGCGCGCCATAACCCCGGCTTAGCCCGACGCGGGATGCCCAACTGGGTAAGTACGTTCGACGTCGAAGCCTCGCTGTCCCACGCCGAACGCTTCCCAATATTCGCGTCTCAGTGTCCTGGCGACCCTAGGCCTAGGTCTGTGCCCCCAGGGTGTAAGTACCCGCCCAGTGCTATGGAACTCGCCGTTACACCATTCACGACTTGGTCGACCACTGCATATCTGTGCGGTCCCGACAGCCTGCAGCAGCTCCCGCATACGCGTCTATGGACACCGGCCACAACCCCGAGACCGTCGCGGCGTTGCTACGCGAGCGTCCAGTATACGGTAACGTAAACGCTCCTGATTGCCCCCTCCCACACACCCCAGCTGATTCTTATCCAGCTCAGGGCCGCCCACGCTGACGGCGACGTTTCTCCGGCCACAATCCGCGCCGCAGCACGCCCACCTCAGCCAACTCGTCCTTAGTCCCCGTCCGGATCGGCAAAGCATCCCCCCTCCTTCTTCCAGTACTTACAGTAGGACCCTCGCGCCGCACTCTTCCCGCCTCTCGTCCGAGTTGCGCCCGTACGTACGCCCAGAGCGGCAGCGTCCTCGCCATACGCCTTTCTATCAGGACGCCGGTGGCGCAGACGCACACCGCTCTCCCGAGCAGCAACCTGCACTCTGCAGCAGAAATGATCCTAGTCCAGCGATGCATCGAGGACGAAGCATGCATGCACCCCGGGTGCTCACTAGCACTGCTCGGGTCCCGACCGCTGCGTGCGCTGCAGCTCTATATGGCATGCTAGGTCCGAGCCGCCCTGCCTATGCGCTAGAACGCTCGTCGCGCTTCGGTCCGGGTAGGTCGCCTTTAGTTGTTGTCTCCGCGTCGCTGTAGCCCGTCGTCAGGCCGTTACGGAATCGTACGGCCCCCCTTACGCACGCATGCGCGCAGGGAGGATGCAGGAACGGTTCTGCAGGCCAGGGCCCAGGGGCACTGTCAGTGTCTGATTCCGCGCAGAATGTACGTATACCCCGCGTCCGCCTGCTTACTTACTTACATACGTGCACCCGTCGCGTAAGTATGCGCGTACCGAATTTGAGCCATCCCGCCCAACCGCGGTCGCCGAGCTCGGTCGATGCATGCAAATCGACGGCCCCCACTACTGAGTACTGACTCAACCCCCAGTCGAATATTCCCACTCGTTCCTCGAGAGCTACTTAGAACCTCTGGGGATGTGGGAGTCTGGTACGTACCGCTCACATCGCACTAAGTACGTAGCTCTGCGGCCAACGCCTAACTTGCTGTAGAACAGGCCCGTGAGTCTGAGGCCGCAAGGAGCCTAGCGGAGGATCGCGCGACGCGAAGCTTGCTTTCCTCCCCTGGCCCACGCAATGTCCGCTGGTCACCAACCCCTTCCCCCCACCCTTCCGACGACTCCGAGCACCGGACCCCGGCGAACATCTCGCGCCCCGCGCCCCATAAGTACAGTAATCCGCATCCAATGATCACGCCCGCGTCCAATCGCGCCCTCCGATCCGCCATCGGACTCGGATCCGGACTCGGAGTCGGGGTCGGACGTTGGACGTATGGCCCTGGGGCAACCGCGCTCTCACTCTCAGGCGCGTCAGCGCGTCATCCATGCCGTCACCGGACCGCGCGCGAGCCGCAAATACGTCCATGCGTACGTACATGTACAGTTCCTGCCCGACGGGGGTCGCGGGTAAGTATCTGTAGCTCTGTGCCTGCCGCGCGCCGAGCTCGCGGTTGACGTTGACGGTCTGCCCTCGAGCTCGAACTCTCGGTCGCGACGTCCTCGGAGAGGAGGCTGAAGCTGAAGCTTAAGGCGCCGGCAGGAGGGTGTTGCTGCTGCTGCCTCTGCGGCCTGGGGCTTCCCGGCGTTCCGCGCATACACAAGCTACGGTGGGGCTCCTCCGTTCAGTTCGCCGCTCGGAGCGCACGATCAGCGATTAGTCCGTATAGGCTGTACTTGGCTCGCCCGAAGCCCACCACCACGTACGTCGAATCCCCGTCCCCGTCCCCGTCCCCGTCCCCGTCCTCATGCATATACGGCGGGCCGCGTCGGTGTCAATGTATGTATGCGCCGCGAGTGCGAGCGCGCTGATGCCATCCTCCGGAGTTCGCGGCGCCCCTAGTGCTGGCACGAACGACTCCACCCAGCTTCCTATACTATACTATACGGTGGCTTGGTCCCCGATGCCAGCGCACGACTCGGAGCACGAGCGAGTGGTAACTTCGGTGCGCTTTACGTTAACATTGCGGCGGTCAAGAACCCTTGAAGGCCAAGGACCAAGAACCACGGACCACGGACCACGGACACGGCGTAACTCCCCGCCCCCATAGGCTTGGGGCCTGGGGCTATAGCTATAGGCAGACCCCGCGGCCGTGAGGGAAGGTTGGGGTTCGATCGATATCATATCCATGTCGTGAACTTCGTCTGTTCGCGGCAGCTGCGACCGCCGCGTCGAGCGCTGTGCGTGCTCCGTGCTTACCGTACGCGAACTTTGAAGAGACAGAGACCAGAGACACGGCGAGGCGCGTGCGGAAGGCGAGCTCGAGCTTGAGCTTATTGCCACCGCTGGCCCGGGATTGCGCGCCCGCCGGTATTTAGCACGAGCGGGAACGGGACTTCTCGGTTCTGAAATCCTGTGTCAGTTCGAGAATTATGTGTACTATGTGGAGGAAGTGGTTCCCGAGTTACTCGTACAGACGACGGACCATCTTTTCAAGCTGCCTTCCAAACGCATACAACATAACCCAAGCGGGCAACGGTCAGATATCCAGGAGGGCTTGTGGCTGGGGAACTTCTGCGATTCGTGATCTCTTGATGCGTGTGTATATTCTGTATCAGTGTATGTAAGAGATGGGATGAGAGATGCCAGACGCAGATACGCACGCCGGGTGGCTGTACTGTCCAGCCCGTCCTCAACACGCAACGCGCACGCCAAACCCGCCGCTGTCTCTGTCTCTGTCTCCAGCAAACACGCCCCAAAGGCACCGCCATACGATACCCTCAGTTACTTACCTCGCATAACGCAGCGGCAGGCCCCCGGAGCGGCGAACAAAGAGTCCCCCATCCCGCTGTGAGTGCGGCCCATCGAGTCCCATCCTAATACCAATACCTAATACAGCATCACGTCATGAGAGCGATAGACAGGGTCGCCCTCCCCCCTCTCGCTCCCACCATCTCCGAGTCCTTCCTCTCCTCGCGAGTCGTAATCGCAGCGCAGAAAGGAAAGCTCAAGCACGCACCGGCCGGCCGAAGGAGCCCAGCGCTCGCCCCCGGCCGTCTCGTGGACCGGGTGGGCTATTGCACCCAGCTTCGCGATGCGAGTGCGACTGCGACTGCGAATTCAATTCAAGCTCAAGGTCGGGCGCGGGAAGGGAAGGGGAGGGCCTCACTCAATCACATTCAGGCTCTCGCATCCATTCATTCAATGCTGCGGTCCTTGCACAGCTGTTCTTCGCTCGAGGTATGTACTACCCCCGGTCCCCGCGAGGCGGAGGCGCGGATGCGGATGCAGGTGCCCGTGCCTTGCCCAGCTCGCCTGGGCTGTGGCTGAAGGCTGAGCGCTGAATATTGAATGGGCACTGGCGTTCGAGCGATATCGAGAGAGACCGAAGCCATACTCCGCACTGGCACTGGCAGGCTGCGGGAACCCGGGCGAAGCGGCCCGCCCTCGACCGCTGCATAACTCAAATGTGCGGGCTTCGAGCTCGCACGGGGGCGGGATGCCGTAACCCCCCCTCCCTCTTCGCCGCTCCCGCCGCCAATGGCAGATGCTTCGCGAACCTTGGACGCACTGGGAGGACGGCACACGCCCCCGCGTGACTGTGGGCCGCGACGAGGAAGCGCGCTGCGCGAGGCCGCGCGAGAGCGAGAACGGGCACGGGCACGAGAACGAGAGCGAGGGCGGCGGCGTGGTCCTGGAACTTGAAGCTCGCGAAGCGTCCGTAAACTGCGCCTCGGCGCGTGGAGGCCTGGGGGAGGATAGGGTGTACGCTTACCCGCGCGGGCAGCGAGGCGTCCATTATCCACAGTATACAGTGCGTCGAAGGCTCGAAGGCTCGAAGGCGCGAAGCGGGAGTGCACCCGGGGAACCGACGCACCCGCGTGCTCCCCAGCCCGATTAGAACACCAGCGACGCTATACAGCACAGTGGGCCGGCGTGGCCTTCGCTCGCGCGTCCGATACGCAGCGCATCGGTATCGCGGCTGAGAGGCCTCGCCCACGAATACTGTATAGGATGTCCTTGGACATGCGCACGGGGCCGCTCGGCCTGCGCGCCAGCATGCTCCAGCATCTCGCGAGAGGTGGCCGCATGTAGCTCCGGGACCCTGAACGCGCACCATCGAGCGTCGAGCGTCGCGCGCGCGTGCGACATCCTCCGACTCGGAATGCCCGTTCGATCCCGGCCGGACGCGCACACGCGACGAGTACGTACGATGTACTTACGTGCTGGGTACCGGGCGTGCACAAGCACCCTGCACGTCATCCGGGGCAGGATCCTGTTAACCTTGTCGCCCCGAAGAGGAAATTTCGGCCCGCGGGCGCACGCGATGGGGAGACTCGATCGCGAGGTGCGCGAGCACGGGCCCCGCCAATGGGAACGGGGAGCGTGCTGTCAATGTCGGAGCGTGGGGAGGATGTGCAGCGCGCGGGCGCGTGGGCAGCGGGGTGCGTCCGAGCACCGTAACTGTAACTGCAGCCTGTGTGCGGGGAGTGGTATTCCTGGAGGGGCAGCTGACCGGGCGGATGCGATTGGTATTGGTATTGGTATTGGCGGAGGCAGAGGCAGAGAAGCCGAAGCCGGAGCCAAACGCGGAAGAGGAAGAGGAAGAGGAAGGACGAGGAAGGAAGGGGCGCGGGTGCGGTGGGGAGAGTTCCAGATGCAGAATCAGAATTCCTGGGGACCGATGGACACACGGGGGCGCGCGCCCGGGCTCGCCCGTGCGGTGCTGACGGGCAACACTAATGCTGGTCCGCGCGGGACTTCGCGCCGTGTATGGCAGTGTGCGCGAACCAGAGGGTGACGCGGTTCGAAGCAGCTGCTGCTGCCGGCGCATCGCCGTCGAGGGGAATGCTTCCCTGGCGTCCGGTCAGGAACTGCAGCGGCGCGTTGACCGCAGTCGACGTCTTGCAGGATAGAAGGTCGAGAGGGGAGTCGTACGCATGGCGAGTGCGATGGTATCGCGGTGCGTGGCCCTTTCTGCGACTGGGACGGGTTGTCGCCGATTCGCTGTGGACGAGGCGTGCGGACCGACCGAGGCCTTCATGGAATTAGGGCTGAGCGGGGTATGCAGAAGCGCGCATGCGGCGTCGTCGTGAGCACGATCCGTCTGGTCTGTCAAACAGTCTTCAGTTGTTCGCAGCGTAGGAGGCTAGGACACGTCCTGGCGAGGCTTCATTGAACGGAGGGTCCGCCAATGACATACCCAGGCACAGTCGATAGGGAAGGCGTTTTTCATTTGTCAAGGAAAGAGGTTGGCAGATGAGCGCGCCGGAAGCACCGGGGGAATAGAGGGACTCAGGGTCTGCAAATGCATAGGAGGACGGCGCCGGTTTCGTCGCAGATGCAGGATTTTCTGTTCGGTTTCACAGCTGGTTACAGGAGCCGTAGCATGGAAATACCATGGCGGGAGCGCATGGTCGGCTTCTGTATATATCTGCGACGATCAAGTCTTGGCTGCAGCTGCACGCGCTGTATGGCGGCTCTTGAGGTGGCACCGTTGGCTTGGACTGAAAGGGTTATACGAGCTCGAGCTCTGTCAGACGTGCGTTAAGTCGTCCTTCTCCGGAAATAGCAGAAGCGCAAGTCTAGGCTCGCTGTCTGGAAAGAGTCCACGAGGCATCGCGGATGCATGAGCGATGCACAATCACATTGACGGATGGAATCGCCGCATCAAAATGCACACGAGAGGGCTTGCGAGTGTGTATTCGACTACAAATCAGAGGCGTATTGTTATGTCTTTCCATAGTCCATCGGGCTTAGATTACGTACGTGCATACTCTAGTTCGTCACGGGTTAATCATCTTGCAGCCGCTAGCCCCTTGGAAGGCACGACATTGACGGGATATAGCCAGGGTCCTAGCTTGGGCAGCCGAAAGGCGAATTACACCGTGACTCAGTGTAAGCATGAAATATCTTGCCAACCAGCCACTCCGCGAGCAAGGTGCAAGTACGCTATCCGTGAATGGCTCGCGGAGACGGCGAGCAGAACCCAGAGTTTCGTGGCACAACATTTCATTCTTCTCGCCTTTACTTTGATCGATGCAGGTGAGCGATATCGATGCTCTCGGTGCTCGGAGAGACATAAAACCGCACCAATCGTATTGCTCGAACGAGATGTGCTCGCGACCACGAGCGCTGGAGAAATCAGCACGGCTCACATGCTCAAACATTGTCCGGAGACGTACCGGAAGGCCCCAAGTTTCGGCGGCGAAAGGTTAAAGTTGCCATCCCTGGCTCAGCGGTCCTCCCGCAGTCACGTCGTGCACGTAAAGGCGGGTTCTGGAAGGACGGATAGTAAGGCACCGTTACGAGGACCAGAGGCTACCGGAATTCGGATGGAAACGATGGATGGCATGACTGTTACTCCAGGGATGGGCGAGGACGGACCACGTACAACCGTGCTTTCATGTGTGCGACGGCCCAGACGTGTGTCTAAACGGAGAAAATTTTGGCGAGTTGAGACCACGTCGCCGCTCGACACGTAGTAGTTGTATCACACTCACCATGCATGCATAACCTCTGGAACTGCACGGAGAAATATTACGTGCATGGCCAGATGCTTCTGAGGCCATGTGGGTCACCGATAGGTGGGCATAAGAGCTTCAGGGTCCCCAGCTCGGACTGAGCAGGTCTTGGAAAGCCGTCGGCGAGCGGTTGAATTCCAGGATATTTGAACCCAGGCTGTCAGACAGTAAAGCAAGAAATCAATGGAATGAGAAACGTCGGGAGGGTATGACTGGACGCCGACAATGTGACTGTCCATGATGGTCATGGTCAAAGACGAACCGGATTCATTGGGCGTCTAGTCTGCATCGGCGTCTATGTATGACGTCATTAATCGCGACGTTTAGCGCCTTGAGCTTGGAAGTTACAGTCTGGTACTTTCTGACGACGGCGGCGACAATGGTCTCCAGAGTGCACCTTTCACTAGACGGACTTTCTCCCCTCCGTATCTCATTCACGTACCTCTTAATGTGCCGCCTCGCTGTTGAGCTTCAAGTGTCTGTGGTCGTTGCCTGCGTGAGCAATACTAGTCAAACAGCTTGAAGGGAAGTGTATACGGCGACGCGACAAGGGAGTTTGGCCTTAGGAGCACTTTAAATGTGAATTACGGCTTATCAGTGAGTAAACTCCCCCACCTTTACTAGCAGTGGGACCATGTGCTCACCGGGGCTACTAGAAAACATTCTGCAACTTCCAATCCTTGGCGGCGTATCGGCGTCCGCACTGTAGCTCCTAGGGTCATATTCCGTGTAGTGGGGCTCTCGCGGTAAGTGTTGAGCTATGGCTCGCCCTGATGTCCTTGCTCACCTCGGAAATGACGCATATATCCACTCTATCCTTGTCCTCGGCTGTCGACAGACAGAACTGATCGTTATTTCCTATTCTGTCCTCTGTCGCCATGCCCTCCCAGCAACATTGGTCACTTCACTTAGCGGCTGCGTAAGGTCTTTCGTCATCACCTGGAGATAATATGAAGATCAACTCTTGTGGTTTTTGTGCGCGTCTTTTGGTTTCAGTCTTGACGCGGTGCGAACTGACCCTGGAGTTGTTCCAGACGGTCATGAAGTCGCATGTAGCGCACTGGTGTCCAACGAGGGAGTCCTTGTGAGTGCTGTCAACATTTTTAACTACGTCTGCGTACAACACATGATCCATATCGGCATGGCAGTTTTTGACGGCCGGTGACCCCGGGGCCTGCTAGTTGCGAGCTGAACCTTTGGTACGTCGTCGCGGCGGAACTTGGCTCGAAAGAAGGTTTTATTTCCATACTTCCCGTTGGCATGGGTCAGTCATTCGCTTCGATCGTAGCTGAACTGTCGGACCACGCTCAATTACCCTATTCCAACTTGAAGCTGTTTCAATACTGCATGCAAAGGCTGCCCGTGAACCACCAATACAGGGTTGGAGCCAGTCGAATCTCGAGACCGTAAGTGGCTCAATAGCTAAATCACATGTTCGACGCATTTACATGGTGCCAGGACTCTCGCTTTTGTATGTTTAGCATGGAAACCTTATGCTGAAGGGGACAGGTATGCAAGAATTGACCGGCGGCCCAAGCGTCGTGAAGATCATGACCGCCAGCACAACACAAACTGTTCATTCCTCGGCCTGCGGGAGCTAGGTTGCATTCTCCTGGTCTTTGGTAAGCGTCGTATATTTTGGCTGAGTTGTCTCTACCTTTTTTGACGTGTCAGGCTCATGGGACCTTCGGTCGCGCATGACATCTACAACCTTATCTGACACAGTAATTACTTCGGTGTCTCGTCGCTTTTGAAAGTCTGCTTAGCTTGTGGTTTTTGATTGTGCGAATAGGGATCTAGTGCAGATGTACAGGGGCCCATGCGAAGAATGCGCCCCGTCGAACTCAATATAAAATGTCCGCGTCGAAGCGCAAGTTGCAAGCTGCTCACCCTCTCATTCCCGCCCTCCGCTATTCGACAACCACAGGCGAACGTATAGGAGGGCCATGCAATTTCAGTGGAACATCACTCGGAAGCACACGTCGATACCTCTCGATGCATGCTCAGTTGCGAAAATGGAGGCCGCCTGTGCCAAAGTACCCGGCTGTGGCAAGTTGCGTCCGCGCTCCTACATTGGCCAGGACGGCGCGGGGTGGTCCTTCCAGAACCTATTCGACGTGCACAAGACTTGGCCAACACTCAAGGCCGAGATGCCTCATGGCAAGGATTTCGGGCTACAGACCCTGCGGTACACCTTTATCGAATTCATTCTATTCGTACGTCCCCTCAGGCCTGGTGGTTTACATAATTTCGTGGCCAATACGACCTTGATTTTAGTGTCCTGGGTGCGACCCGAGGGGATTCGCGTTCAAGATCAATCTGCGAAGCGCGTCCGGCCCCGGGGTCATGGACTACGGTGATCTGGTCCTAGAGATCGCACGCTGCTACGATGCATTCTTCAGGGTGTGTGTTTTCGTGTCGGATTCGCTCTGCGGCCATGCTGATATCTTCGTCTGCGTCTTCGATCGATTGTCGCTCCGATATGGGGTGTCGATCACAGTTCTACCGGACAGAGAATATTCTGCGTAAGTGGGAGGTCAAAGCAACCCTCATTATATGGTCGAAAACTTCGGACTCGTGGAGGTCAGGCATGCTGGTGCCAACATGTTCTATGCCGACATAGAATACCAGCCCAACGTTCAGGTGCCGGAGCCAGTGGTCCCTCCTCCCTCCACCTCTTTTCGCCTGACCACGCCGGAGGATATCGAGAACGACCCCGTATTCAACATGCCGGACAAGGTGAGCCCGGAGGCGAGGGTACTCCTGAAGTCATTCCAGAAACGGTTTCCGTATCCTTCGGAAATGCAGTGCAGGACGCTCGGCGCTGCGTTGGGGTACGACGTCACTGTCATGAAGATATGGTGCGTTGCACAGATCGCCTGAACACCTGCAGCGGCGCACCCACTCACTTGTGCGGGAACAGGTTCGAAAAAAACCGATACTCGGGCAGCCGTCCCAGCGTCGCGCCTAAGTCGCGACTCCAGGACGCACTGGCCTCCCGCAAGTAGGTGGAGGAGGGGGCTGTGCCGTACTAGCGTGGGTTTCGTGCTGTTGTCGGAACCGGCATGTTCGCATCGAGCCACATTGTGTTTGATCGTTGTATCACCAGCAATGAGCATCTTCTATCTTTTCCACTGGCATGGGCGTGAACCTTGGGCTTGTAGTTTTTGGTATGTTCAGTGCGATGCTTGCTATGATCGTTTAAGAGCACTCACGCCGATGACTCGGATTGTCATTCATGTTGGAATCAGTGAAGGAGTACTTCATCCTATTTCACCAAGAGTAAGGAGTGTGTGTACTAGCTGAGTAATGCTGAGTACCGTGGTCTTGATGTGTCTTCCTCCGGGTCAGATGCCGAGAGATTTAGTTTTGCGGAACAGCCTCTTCAGCTTTCATCTGCCAAAGGCTGGGCGCTCCGAGCCCTCAAGATCAGTTGCAACACAGGTTTACAGCGTCTATCTACCTATCTAATCTAAAACCGTGGGGAGTTGGTTGTCTGGCAGAAACTGTCTCCCTCTTCTTGTCTCCACGACGATGACAACCACGCTCACAGTCTGCTCTAGATATTTACCCGCCTGCCACCTGGAGGCTCTGATTCTCATTCGAACCGGCAAGAAGACGAATCGTTCTGGAGGAGGATGTCACTTGGTTGCGCCGTCGCGGTTGTCGCCAACAGCGGTGTGCATTCCCCATGCGATTTCCAGGCTCTCCATCACCGATTCCATCAAATCGGGCTATTACGGTCTCGGCGACCATCACTCCTGAACTTCTCGCCGGCAGCTCTCCGTCATCTCAAATGTGAACAGTCTCCGTCATATCAACTCACGGACCGCTCTCGTCGCTCGGCATGCACCTTGCTTCCCGCCCATAGCTGCTGGCAGAGTGCCGTTTTTCTTTTTTCTCCTTCTCCTCTTTCTTTTCTTTCGTCATGGCTCCTTTTTCGAGGCCTCCAGCGTTGAAGCGCGAAGGTACCCACTCTTCCTCGGATGGTACGTGGACGTTCAGCAGGTCCTTGGTTCCGTGCATGTCCTCAGCCCTCCTCCCGCCAACAGCGCAGGCTAGCCCCGCAACTCCCTCTGTTACGACTTCGACCGCGTCTTCGTCGAGTGCAAGTTCCTCCCCATCATCATCTCCGTCTCCCACAAGTGTCGGCACGAGTACTCCTTCCACCCCAACTTCCGCCACTTCGGTGGCGAGTTCCAGTCCCGCTGAGGCGTCGTCCACGGTCCACTCGACTTCGGCCCCCTCCTCTGCGGCTCCGTCTACGCCTGTGGTGAGCACGAGCGATGCTTCGACCTCTGTTTCTGCTTCATCAACGGTCTCCCTGTCTCCTTCTGTCTCTGCCTCGCCCACCAATACCTTGGCGTCGTCCCAGGACTCGTCTTCTACTGTAGCCCCAACGACAGTTGCCACTCCCACTGCGACAGGTTCTGAGGGTCCGACCAGCTCAGTTCCCAATTCTACAGTGAGTGCCACCGAGGATCCCACGCCCTCAACCCCGTCGGGCTCAGGCACCGAGATTTCCGCCACCTCGCAGCAGTCGTCCACGACCTTGCTGGCAACCCCCAGTACTACCGTCAACGTGCTCGCGCCCTCTTTACCCAGCTCCGAGAACCCCAACAGAAGTGCGTGCTCTCATCACACCTCTAGCTTCGCGATGTGATATTCAGTTCTCCGTTGCCAGCATCGACCGAGGTGGCTGCTTCGACGTCGGACGCTGGCAAGACTACCACCCCTTCGACCGGCCCTTCCCCAACAGGATCTGATGTAGCCACGTCCACCGGTGGCTCAGCATCCACTTCGATGTGAGTTTCCGTTTTTGTTCTTGTGCCGTCGTACATAGTTTTACGCTGCTGTATCAGCGAGCCTACCGCGTCCACGGCGACTACGGCGGCTGATGCACCAACCACAACTGGTGCGTCAGCTACGACGAACGACGCATCGTCTGCATCTCGCGCGACCACTACCGCTCGTGCTTTGCCCACGACTGTTGAGCCGCCTGCGACCAACGTGCCGTCCACGACCACTGCGTCGCCTTCGACTATCGTGTCGCCCACGTCCATCGAATCGCCCACGGTGATTGCGCCGCCTACTACCGTTGCGCCGCCTGCTACCGTTGTCCCGCCTACGAGCGTTGTCCCGCCCACGGCTGGTGGCGGCCCGACTCCCGGTGGTCCTAAGGGCCCTCCTTCACCACCTGCTTCCCCGACCCCGGGCGGTCCTAAGTCTGTGGCTTCGGCTTCTGCAACCCAAGGGAGCAGTACGAAGTCTGATGAGTCTCCATCGGCAGGCCCTGTCGGTCAGCCCGGCGCACCATCTCCGCCTTCGCCACCCACATCTCCTTCTCCTCCTCCCGCATCTTCTGCTCCTCCTCCCGCTCCTCCCGCTCCGGGGCCGGCATCAGGTACAACGACGGCGTCTCCTCCGCCTACTGCTGCGCCGGGAAATAACAACGGGAACGGTGTAGCTGGCAACGGAGCTAACAGCGATTCTAACAGCTCTAGTTCTAATGGCAACTCCAGCGACGCAGAGAAGAGCACCGTATTGAGTAGCAGCATCGCCAGTTCAACGTCTAATACGGTTGCCGCGTCTTCTACCGCTTCAAGCGCCAGGTTCGTGTAGATTTAGGCCATTAGTGGGACCCAATTCTAACGTTTTACTTGCAGCGCCGCCTTCGACAACGGCAATTCAGCGACCCCTACCACCATTACCACCGCCTTGCCAAGCACTCAGATCATCATTGACACCAGTACTTCCATAGTCGTATCCGATGGCAAGACTTCTACTGGAATTTCTACCTCTACAATCACGAGCACTGGCCTGAGAACGACCACCATTGTCACAACGGTCCCAACATCCGCGTCTACCGTCACTACGTGCGTTCATCCTAGTCCTGCGGTTGTATTATCTGCTGACACATGTTTCAGGGCGAAGAGCGGCAACTCGGCGATGGTGGGCGGGGTCATCGGCGGACTGCTCGGCGGACTGGCCGTCCTGGGGCTCCTCGCCTTTTTCGTCTTCCGCATCCGGGCGCGCAGACGCGCGGCCGAAGTGCCGTTCGCATTCCTGGGCAGCGGCGGTGGCGGAGACCCCGAGAAGCTACCCTCCATCACCACAACTGCACCTACAGTGAGTCCTCCCCGCAGGGTGCCGGTGCCTAGCATGGGCTACACGGACGGCACGCGTCTGAGCGCGCTCTTCCCGAGCGCGATCTCGACGTCGTCCAGGAGCACCGACGGCATGAGGGTGAGCCCGACCCCGAGCGACGCGTCCACGATGCCGGAGCCGAGGCCGTACATGCGCGAGACAACGAGGAGCACGACGCGCGAGAGTATCGTGCTTTCAAGTCCTGGCCAGTCGCGTTCGAGCTTGAGTGCTGATGCTGTGCTCGATCCGTTCGTGGACCCGGTCCCGGCTGGTCCCTCTGCAAACGCGACACGTCCGGCATCGTTGGATCCTTTTGCGGACCCGCCGAGGAACCTGGGCATCACACAGGAGCGCGAGCGGTTCTCTGTGTTGAGTGCTTCCACGGCTGATGTCCAGGTGAGTTTCCAATGACTGCGGCTACGCGAGTGATTGGATGATGCTGATGGTTCGCGTGTGTATTGCAGCCCGGCGAGGCTATGTGATGTGAACTGTGAACGTTGGTTCGAATCGCATTGCGGTGCAATGCTGTTGGGTCATCCCGGACAATATTTGTCTTGGTCGTAATGTTGTATTGCTCCTATAATTCGCCCGTCTCCAGGTGCCTCGTATCGAAGCGCCGCAACGTTGACTGCAATGATGCATGATGCATCCATGCGACGATTGTGTGTCAACCACATGCCCTTCGAATGCCCAAAATGTCATCTTCCTTCGAGTGGTAGGTTCGATGGGTGCGTGTTCTGCTTCTCACCTCTCCGACATCGGAGGATGCTCACCCAAACGGCCTCTTCATGAGTGTCAAGTGACGAAGGCAGTCGTTCTAGATCTTAGTTGGACATTCACTCGCGGGCTGGCTACGCGCGTTTGTGCACACAACTGTGACATTATCGCAGACACATCCCAGCCAGAAGCGCCTTTGGCATCCGATAGGACCCACAGATCGTCCGTCCCAAGTATGGGCAGCAGACAACTACAGTACATAAGATGCTCTGATCGCTCGACTGGGAACGTCTCGCGCTCATGCGTCCGACTGACTCGATCCCCCACGTCTCAATCCAGCATCTTCTCATATGAATTCTTCCTCGGGTCCGCCATCGCGCGGACCTACACCCGTCTTCGAGTGCAGCCCTGCAAGCGAAGCTTCTTCTGCTCGCGTGCAACGCGCGAGGACTCTCTCGGACGTCTCGGGAACGAGCAAGCACGATCAGCGGCGCCTTGATCTCGACCGGGAGATGGAGTGGCGGGAGCAACCGCTCGACGCCTGGTTCAAGCGCTGTCTCCCTGGCGCGGATCCAACGGGCATGACCTTCGAGCCGTTCAAGGTCGCGCTGGGGAACCAGGAGCAGGGGATGTACGCCGGCTTGGTGAGTGCTTGTGCTCGTGAGATCGCACTACCCGGGTGCACTAACGTCCCATACAGCGCGAGGGTCTGAACAGCTGCCTGAGGGCTGTGGGCTGGGACGGATACGAAGCCCTGAGCACGGACCGCTTCCCAGATTCCTCAGTGTCCGGCTCGTCGGGCGACGGGCTTCGTCCCGACATGGGCATCTACCCTACCGCCCGATCGCCGAGCGCGCGTCCGGACGACGGTTTGCTCGACGCGCGAGTCGCCTGGGCCTGGCTAGAGCTCCTCATCGAAGTCAAGTGGGACCCGAAGGCGGCCCCCTTCTCCTCGCGGTACACTCCCCGTAGCCCGTTCCTCCCCGTCGGCAGAGAGCGCTGTCTCAGCCGTGGCCAGCTCGCAGAGTATGCCGTGGAGCAGTTCAATCGTCAGCACCGCCAGTTCCTCTTCATGGTCCACGTTATGTGCGACCGCGCGCGCTTCATCCGCTTCGACAGGTCGGGCGCCATCGTCTCCGAGGAGTTCGACTACGTCGCGCACCCCGGGGTCATTGGGGCGTTCCTCTTCCGCCTGTCGCGCATGGGCGGCGCTGAGCGGGGACACGACCCGACAGCAACGCTAGCGTCCGAGAGCGAGGCTGCGACGTTCCGGGAGCTGCATACCCGTTTCCACGCCGACTCCGCTACAGCCCGCGGCCTGAGGAGCGCCGTTGCAGAAGGATGGCCAATCGTCAAGATCACGGTAGACGCGCCGTTCTCCTCGGATGGCGCTCCCGTTCGTCGTGGCACGCTCTCTACGCAGCGACAGTTCCTTGTCGGGAAGCCCTCATCGCTCAGTCCGTCTCTAGTGGGGAACGGCGCGAAGGGCTTCGTCGCGTACGACATTACGAGCAGCGCGGTGGTGTTTATGAAGGACTCGTGGCGGCTTGACGCGCGCGACGTGCAGTCCGAGTACGAGACGTATCTGCAGCTGAGGGAGAAGACGACCGGGGAGCTGTACGTCCCCACCTTACTCGGGGGTGGCGACGTGTGCCTTGATGGGCATCTTCAGCGCTCTTGGTCATCTGAGGACGCCGCTTCTCTTGTCCATTGCCGCTTGGTCTTCAAGGAGATCTGCAGACCACTTGAAGAGTTCACGAACTCGTTCGAGCTCGTCAAAGCTGTTACTTGGGCGCTCGTAGGTGAGGTCACCACGCCGTCTGACTGTCTGTTCATTTTCTGACCGTCTTGGCACCGTCAGCACACTCAAAAGCCTGGAAACAGTGCGGCATTCTTCACCGAGATATCAGCGTCAGGAGCATCGTTATATACGATCCTGACGACCCAGGCATTCCTTCTCCCGTTGGGACTCACGATACACTTGTCAATTGGGACAAGGGGTGGCTCCCTAGACAGGGAGTTGGTCGAGGCGGCGCTGGAGCTGACCTTCCAGTGAGTGTGCCGCATCGTGGCTACGCCCTTGCGGAGCGGCACATGGAGCGGTCCCAGGCTTCTTGGCCATTCGTGTCCGCTCGCCTGCAGGAGCATCCCGATCGGCAGCACGACCTCGCGGACGACCTCGAGTCGTTCATGCACGTCCTCAACTATTGCGCCCTCAAACACCTCCCCGACGCCGCGTCCACCGAGGCCGAGTCGGCATACCTGACCCAGTGCCTGTACGACGCGATAGTTCCCACCGACTCTCCGCACCCCAAGGGCAGCCCGCTGAAGCTCGAGAAGGTGCAGACTGGCACGCCGTTCGTCAACGGTCTACCGGCCCAGCACCCTCTCGCGGGCCTGCTCGCGGAGCTGTCGCAGCTCTGCAAGCAGCACTACGAGCACGTCGTCCTCCCCGAGTCTCCCCCACGCAGCCCTTCCCCAGACAGTATTTTCGCCCGAGGCTCGTGCGGTGGTGCCGAGGGGCCACTCCCCGACTTCGATAGCGACTCGGACCTCCTCGGCGGCTCAGGCGACTCTCGAGACGAGTTCGACGGACGGTCGGCGCCCGCGCCCACCCCGCCATCCACGAGCATCGCGCGGTCGCCATTCCGGAGCCACGACCGCATGGTCGGGGCGTGCATGAAGGCGATCCGGAAGGTCTGGCCCGCGGTCGATAGGCGGGATCGGCCCACTCCAACGCGCACGCGAGCCCGTCCGCTGGCGCGAGCAGGGTCTCGGGTTAGCGCGAAACGTACTTGGAGCGAGTCGGACTTCAGCGAGCTGGACGGGGTTGGGGAGGACTTGAAGCGGAAGAGGGTGAGGAGAGGCTCGGAGTCGAACGCGGCGTTGAGCTTGGGGAGTGGGACTCAGAGTCGGCATGCTGGAGGGATTCGAAGACGGCGGTCGAGTAAGTAGACGTTGTAAATCCAGTGCGAGTCGTGAAAATAGTATGCGGGAACATGGGCAACTGCACAAGGCAGTGGCGGGCTAGAGTGCTAGTGGAACGGGTTAGGAAAACGGAGGATTGCAGAATGGGACCGAGTCCTCGCAGCTGTGCTTGTTTGTTGCGGCGCAGCGGTGCGGTGTGGCTACACGGGCTCGAGCATCTCCCCGACCGATCGACTGTCTCCGTATGCCCTTTGAATGATATGCCCTTTGTGTGCCCTTTGTATGCCCTTTGGACACTCGACAGGTGAGGGAGTTGCGCGCTTTGGAAAGGAGAGCGACAGGGAATTCACACTTTGTGTCGACATGCACTCCTCCTCTGCCCGCAAAAATAACATCTGCATTCACAGTCAAACCACTGGCTACAGACTCTACTCGTCCGCTGACCACTGCAGCTGCAAACTCACGTCGGCCGGCCACGACAAGTCGCCGACGGCTGAGCGCCTATTCACCGCTTGTCTCTCTCCTTCCACCACCCCCACCGCCGCTGCGTCTCCATCTCCGTGTTCGCCTGTGCTTGCATCTTGTGGCTCTGGACTCTCTTGGTCTTGTAGTTGTCACTCACTGGGGCCACTCACCTGAGCTTGGTACTACGCTGACTCGCTGGGCTCAGACTCGGAACCTTGGTAAGCGACACCGTGACTCCTCGCTGTCTCCGTCCTGCAGGAGGTGCTCGTTCATCGGGACGAACTCGGGCTCTCTGGAAAGATGTAGACTGTGGTCAGTGCTCTTGAACTGGCTGCCTGGGTACTCACCTACTTGCGCTACCTTGCCAGCACAACTCGGGATTGTACTCGTCGGCAGGCTTGCAGTCGTGCATGGTCGACGGCTCCCAGCCTGTAGACGAGGTCCCGGGCGGAAGGTCCTACGTCGCTACTCTAGATGGACAGACTGCGGGCATGTTGTATTGTGGAAACAAGGTCAGTAGACAGAGAGAATGGAGGTGAGTGGATCTCGAAACCCTGTGTGCGATGGGGCAGTGTTTCTCACCCTGTCCCCAGCCGGGCGGGCATCCGCGTCGTGGTCGGTCCCAGCTGGGATGGCAACGATGCGTCCGGCGCAGCAGAGGGTCTGTGGTGCAGTCCCGGCCGTGTCACTGGACGCGACTATCTTCAGGTAGGAGGCTGGGCACTGCGACGAACTCACCCGTTCGGAGTCTTGCAGGTTATGTGGTTGTGCGTGGTCTCACCCGGACGCTCGAGCGTGGAGGGTGTACGATGGCGAGAGCTATCCCGTGCTTCGAGTGGATCCTGAGCGTAGTACGCAGTCGCTGTCGCGGGTGCGAGAAGAGTGTTCGAGGATGGCGGATGAGAGGGCAAGGTCTGGAAGCAAGAGGAAGGTGGAGCCGGGCATGGCGACGGGGAGAGTGGGTACCATTCATGTACACTCTGCAGGAAACGTGAGTCGAAGCGCAGACGATGCAGCCGCGGGTATCCAAGGTACGTAACGAATGCGCTGGGGCCGTGAATAATATAGGACTGGAATTACGACCCAGAAGCGCAGGCAGTACCCCGGACCATCCAAGCGACCACGAGCGCGCCGTAGCCTCGCATGTCTCAGTTTCAAATCGCTGCACGAAATCATTACGCACACGGATGGTCCCGTCAGCAACTGTATTGCCGTCCAATTATACTAACATACAGAACATCAAGTGCTTTAAGTAGGCACCGCAGGCGCGGCGGGTCTCGGTCCCTGTCCATGCTTTGGTCCTCTGCCTCGCCGGTAGCCCATTCCCGGGAGCTCCAAGCCCGGCCCTCACGAACACAATGAAACGCACCTTCCACGTCGTCCGTCATTGGATGCCATCCTACGGGCTCAAAAGCCTCGGAACCCACCACCTCGCCAATCCAAGCGGTGCTCATGTGCGGAGGATACGCTGCCAAAACGCGGCTCCCGACTGCCGATGTCCCCGCGCGAGACACCTGGAAGCGGGGTGGGGAACAGCGGACTTGGCACCCCGTGTTCGCGACGTCAAAACGCGCGAGGCAAATTTCGTCCGGCATCGCCTCCTCGAAGCGCAGGACCCCGTGCTCAGGTTGCACCAGGGATGTGAGCTCGCGCATGTGCGGCTCGGTCTGCATGCCGGTGCTGCTGCGGTGAATGCGAGAGGTTGTCCGGAGCTTGGATGAGTGGGGGAGGAAGAGGTCATCGCCCCCAAACGTCCTTGCCGTGTAGCACCGCTTGGCGTTCGCATCGCTGGAGAACGTGCCTAGTCAGAGGTTAGTTTGGATATTCATTGATGCACGGAAGCTCACTATACTCATACAGTCCCCATCTACCAGGCCCCAAACGGTGCCGCAAGTATATCCGGAGCGGCTGGAGTCGGACAAAGAGGGTATGCTAGCTGGGACGTCCGAGCGCCGCCATCGAGAAGGTAAAGCGCTGTTGGCTGGGGTCAATAATGGCCTGGACAAGCATTAGGAGCGCAGCGAGGATGTCAGCGTGAGGCTATGATGTTTCTGAATCCATGCAGAACGTGTACCTCACGCGGCAAGAGGACACCCCACAGCCGTTCCTCAGCAGATCAACGCGAGGAAGGTCGTCTGTTTGAAATCACGGATTAGCGAGCTGTCACGGATGCGGCAGACAGCTGCGCGCAGAGCGTGCCTGCCGCAATCGACTGTACACACCTGCAAACACGCTCGCACGCTCAGCGAGTTCGTCCGTGCCCATCGTCGCTTGGCAAGGGAGTCCGCCTTGGCCGGGCGACGTCTATCACGTCGGCAGGACGATCGTCATCTCCCCGCTCCCAGGCGCGCTCCAGCACGAATGCTGGGCACACCGAAAGTGCGGGTCCCGGGTACGTGGGGCGAGCAACTGCCGCCATTGGTACTGCCAAGGATGTTGGCGAACCTGGCCCTGAGAAGGCAGAGTCTGAGCGCGATTTTCCGACGTCACGGCTCAGCCGCTTGGACTGTGCATGCGCTCCGTTCAGAGCATTGGATGAGTGTCGACGGATGAGACTGAAGCGCGTTCGCAATATGATGAGTCGCACGGGAGGCAGCGGAACAGCCCTGGATGGTTGTTGTTTATGATAGAGCACTGACGGGGCTGTCCAGAAGCGGGACGACGCAACATACCGTGTACAGGTTGCTGAGGGCCAGCTCCAGACCCTGCGTCGTTGTATGTGCGCCGGTTCGGACTGCGCTATCGAGAACAGCTGAGCAGCTCCTGTCCATACAAGCACGGGAAAAGAGGAGGGGGAGCGACCCCATGCCGGCGGCCGCACCTGCACCACCCGACGTCAAAGGCAGTGCTTGCGATATACTCGGGATTCGACGCGATGACGACCTGTAGAATGTTAACGCACGAGCGTCCGCTAGACAATGCAAGCGGTTAGAAGCGGACGATCACAACATGGCCGTCTTTGGCTCCTCGGCCTCGTGCATGCGCCGGATGGGCCCCAGCCCCGATGCTCGTCTACAGTGCCATGCCGCAATCCCCTTGAGCAGGCTCCAGCGTACATGCCTGCACTCAGAGCCAGTCAGAGACACGCTGTGCAGGGCGACCTGTCGTGTACATACCGTCCAGCAGGGGACGACGGCGACCGCATACGTATTGATGTGGAGCAGCGTCTTGGCGAGTCCCGCTCCCTCCACGCGTTCCGAGCGACCCGAGCTGCATCTTGACGTCCAGCGAGCCGCACCACATCACCGACTGGTGGGTCAGAAAGCTGGACCAGGCAGTCGGTTGTCGGGTGGAGTCGCGTGCCACTTACCTTGAGTCAGTTCATCCCTCCGAGAAGCTACCCGCCCTCCAGTCCTCAGATTCCAAGGCCGTCTGCGGCGACAGCGGCACACGGCATGGCCTGCAGGGTGTGTAGGGAGTCCTACAAAGCTGTCCGTCTGGCCGCCGCATGCGCACAACAGCGGGGAGAGCGCATGTGCGCTGCGCGCCCTCCCCACGATGAATTCCGTCCAGACGCAGATTTCCAAAAGTGTTCTGGACGTGGCCGGAACGCTTCGGACACCTCGTACCTGACGTCGTGAGCGTGTAGAAATAGTCTGCGCCGCCCTTGGATGCGGACCACGGGCGGGACGGCGTGCACAAGTTGCGAAATAACAGAAACACAACGAAAATGCGAATTTTGCAACCTCCGCAGAACGCCGCAAAAACGGCCCCGGGCGGCACGATTTGTGCAAACGAGTGCAGTAAACTTGATTTGCGGGAGAATGGACACGTACAAGGTGAGTTATCGTCGTTTTGCTTCGTTCCTACTGACAAAAACCGACCCCGACGGCTCGTATCTGCTCGGAATGGCGTCAGCACGCACGGACGAGCCTCGACGGATGCGACGACTCACGCAAAACCGTTTGCCATGACCATACTGCTGTTCGAAAAATCGCCTCGCCCGACGTGCCATGGGTCGGGGCTTTGGGGTGCAAATTGAAAACGGCCCAAGCCGCCGTGAGAGCGGCCGCGAATGGTGCGGATGCTGCAAAAGGGTCCCATGGGACTGTCCTGCACGCGGGGAGGGGCGGGAGTTCCGAAATACGGCAGATGTTCTTGGCGCGGCGCCGCCGTAGTCTCGACTTTGATCCCGCCTGCGTAATTGCCCGGCCGTGTGCGTGCAATCCTATTCTAACGCAAGGCGGTGAGCATGCGAATGTATCGGTGAGTCTCATGTCCACTCCTACCTGCGAACATGGGCCTCTCTGCACCGACGTCTCTGAGGGGACATGTCGAGCTGCACCCGTCTACCTGCAGTGCGGGAATGCCGCCGCTACTGCAGGCACAACGGCTTCCGGCCGCGACGGCGAGTTCAGTCGGCAACAGAAATTGCGTCTTGAAGCTCAAGGACGGGTTCGCAGGCGGGGATGGACGGCGACATCTGGGAGATGGAGGGGTTCGCTTGAGAGAAGTGACGCCGATCGAGACAAGCGGCGTGCTTGGGCACCAGTCGGAAAGCGGATATGCACGCTGATGGTAGCCACGGGCGGTGACTGCGAGCGGTCGGAAGCCAGACAAGAGGAGGATGAGCGCGAGGGGATGAGGTGGTCTGTGCGCAGTATGGGAGGTGTATAAAGGCCGGTGCGAGAGGAGCGAGGACGGCATCAACGCCCGGTCACCTCTCGTGTTTGTCCACTTACCTGTGCTTCTATACGCACGTACGATTGACGCTACTCGACGTGCTCCAGTGCAAACTTGCGGGAGGACGACGACGAACCGGACCTAACACATCTTCATGGTGAGTGCTAACCCCTTGCCCGTGGTCGACGAATCGCATTAGCACTGACCTCTCTTTGCTGTATACATTTATTCTAGTATTCCCCATGCACGCCCTAAGCGTCGCCGGTACCGGTGACCCCTTTGGGGGCAACATAGTGTGCGAGCAGTGCCGAAGCCTTCCTGTGCGAGTGGAGTGTCGATGCGGAAGGCAGGGCTGGGAGGCGTAGATAGCATGGCGTTAGCAGCAGTAGTTGTTCGCAGTTGATGCCCAGATTTCTGAGCGCATTTATCGACGAAAGACGCGGTCGATGGAGGCGAACGAGGGCAGAGAACAGGCGGAGAGCAGAGAACATGAGGGTGCACAACAGGGGCGCGATCGGAACGAGAGGTGTTCGAATTGCCGGAAAGGGAAGGAGGCGTGTCGCAAAATGCAGCTGGAGGCGGGTGTGAGGACACTCGACCGTCCATGTCGTCTCGAGCGAAGAGCCGTCGACCGCACACTACCACAGGGTGCACAGCCACACCACGGGCCGCTGGAGGGCCGGGGACGCGAAGAGGAGCATCCTGCGCCGATGCTTGGAAGCGCCCACGCATGTTTCTTTCAGTGTTCTAGATCTCAGTGGACATTCACTCGCGGGCTGGCTACGTGCGTTTGCGCACACAACGGTGACATTATCGCAGACATATCCCAGCCAGAAGCGCCTTTGACATCCGATAGGACCCACAGATCGTCAGTCCCAAGTATGGCCAGCAGGCAACTGCAGTACATAAGATGCTCTGATCGCTCGACTGGGAACGTCTCGCGTTGATGCGTCCGACTGACTCGACCCCCACATCCCAATCCAGCAGCCTCTCACATGCATTCATCCTCGGGTCCGCCATCGCGCAGACCTACATCTGCCTTCGAGTGCAACCCTACACGCAAAGCGTCTTCTTTTGCTCGCATGCAACGCGCGAGGACTCTCTCGGATGTCTCGGGAACGAGCAAGCACGATCAGCAGCGCCTCAATCTCGACCGCGAGATGGAGTGGCGGGAGCAACCGCTCGACGCCTGGTTCGAGAGCTGCCTCCCTAGCGCGGATCCAACGAGCATGACCTTCGAGCCATTCAAGGTTGCGCTGGGGAAGCAGGAGCAGGGAATGTATGCTGGCTTGGTGAGTCCTTGTCCTCGTGACATCGTAGTGCCGAGCGCACACTTATGGTCCATACAGCACAACGGTCTGAACAGCTGCCTGAGGGCCGTGGGTTGGGACGGATACGAAGCCCTGAACACGGACCGCCTCCCAGACTCCTCAGTGTCCGGCTCGTCGGGCGACGCGCTTCGTCCTGACATGGGCATCTACCCTACCGCCCGATCGCCGAGCGCGCGTCCGGACGACGGTTTGCTCGACGCGCGAGTCGCCTGGGCCTGGCTAGAGCTCCTCATCGAAGTCAAGTGGGACCCGAAGGCGGCCCCCTTCTCCTCGCGGTACACTCCCCGTAGCCCGTTCCTCCCCGCTGGCAGAGAGCGCTGTCTCAGCCGTGGCCAGCTCGCAGAGTATGCCGTGGAGCAGTTCAATCGTCAGCACCGCCAGTTCCTCTTCATGATCCACATCATGTGTGACCGCGCCCGGTTCCTCCGGTTTGACAGGTCGGGCGCCATCGTCTCTGAAGAGTTCGACTACGTGACGCACCCCGAGATCATTGGGATGTTCCTCTTCCGCCTTTCGCGCATAGGCCACGCTGGGCGGGGACACGACCCGACGGCGACGCTAGCGTCCGAGAGCGAGGCTGCGACGTTCTGGGAGTTGCATACCCGTTTCCACGCGGACTCCGCTACAGCTCGCGGCCTGAGGAGCGCCGTTGCGGACGGATGGCCGATCGTCAAGATCACGGTGGACGCGCCGTTCTCCTCGGACAGTGCTCCCATTCGTCGCGGCACGCTCCCTACTCAGCGACAGTTCCTCGTCGGGAAGCCCTCGTCGCTCAGTCCCTCTTTGATGGGGAGTGGCGCGAAGGGCTTCGTCGCATACGACCTGACGACGGACATGGTCGTGTTCATGAAGGACTCGTGGCGGCTGGACTCGCGCGACGTGCAGTCTGAGTACGAGACGTATCTGCAGCTGAGGGAGAAGACGACCGGGGAGCTATACATCCCCACCTTGCTCGGGGGTGGCGACGTGTCCCTTGATGGCCGTCTTCAGCGTTCTTTGTCGTCTGAGGACGCTCCTTGTCTCGTCCATTGCCGCTTGGTCTTCAAGGAGATCTGCAGACCGCTTGAAGACTTCACAAACTCGTTCGAGCTCGTCAAAGCTGTGACTTGGGCGCTCGTAGGTGAGTTCACTACGCCGGAGTCTGACTGTCCATTCATTGTCTGACCACTATGTTGTCACTGTCAGCGCACTCAAAAGCCTGGAAACAGTGCGGCATTCTTCACCGAGATATCAGCGTCAGGAGCATCGTTATATACGACCCTGACGACCTAGGCACTCCTACTTCCATCGGAACCCTACCCCGTGGAACCCACGAAACCCTTGCTGATTGGGACGTAGGATGTTGGCCTAGGGAGGGGATTGGTCTACATGGCTCTCGGGCTAGTCGACCGGTGAGTGCAGCACATCATAGCTACATTCCTGGAGAAGGCTGACGTAGAGAGATTGCAGGATTCCTGGCCATTCATGTCCGCCCGCCTGCAGGAGCATCCCGATCGGCAGCACGACCTCGCGGACGACCTCGAGTCGTTCATGCACGTCCTCAACTATTGCGCCCTCAAGCACCTCCCCGATGCTGCGTCTACCGAGGCCGAGTCGGCATACCTGACCCAGTGCCTGTACAACGCAATAGTTCCCACCGACTCTCCGCACCCCAAGGGCAGCCCGCTGAAGCTCGAGAAGGTGCAGACTGGCACGCCGTTCGTCAACGGTCTACCGGCCCAGCACCCTCTCACGGGCCTGCTCACGGAGCTGTCGCAGCTCTGCAAGCAGCACTACGAGCACATCGTCCTCCCTGAGTCTCCCCCACGCAGCCCTTCCCCAGACAGTATTTTCGCCCGAGGCTCGTGCGGTGGTGCCGAGGGGCCACTCCCCGACTTCGATAGCAACTCGGACCTCCTCGACGGCTCAGACGACTCTCCGGGTGAGCTCGACGGACGGTCGGCACCCGCACCCGCCCCGCCATCCCTGAGCATCTCCCTTTCACCGTTCCGGAGCCACTACCGCGTGGTCGGGGCGTGCATGAAGGCGATCCGGAAGGTCTGGCCGGCGATCGACAGGCGGGATCGGCCCACTCCAACGCGCACGCGCACCCGTCCGGTGGCGCGAGCAGGGTCTCGGGTAGGCGCGAAGCGTACTTGGAGCCAGTCGGACTTGAGCGCGCTGGGCGGGGTCGGGGAGGACTTGAAGCGGAAGAGGGTGAGGAGAGGCTCGGAGTCGAACGCGGCGTTGAGCTTGGAGAGGGGGACGCGGAGTCGGCATGCTGGAGGGATTCGCAGACGGAGGTCGAGCAAGGAGCGAGTAGATGTTGTTTAAACGCCGGTGTGAATCGTTGAAATAGTATGCAGGAACTCAGCGAGCGCACAAGACAGTGGCGGGCTAGAGTCCTAGGGGAGCGGGTTAGGAAAACGGAGTATTGCAGAATGGGACCGAGTCCTCGCAGCTGTGCTTGTTTGTTGCGGCGCAGCGGTGCGGTGTGGCTACACGGGCTCAAGCATCTCCCCGACCGATCGACTGTCTCCGTATGCCCTTTGAATGATATGCCCTTTGTGTGCCCTTTGTATGCCCTTTGGACACTCGACAGGTGAGGGAGTTGCGCGCTTTGGAAAGGAGAGCGACAGGGAATTCACACTTTGTGTCGACATGCACTCCTCCTCTGCCCGCAAAAATAACATCTGCATTCACAGTCAAACCACTGGCTACAGACTCTACTCGTCCGCTGACCACTGCAGCTGCAAACTCACGTCGGCCGGCCACGACAAGTCGCCGACGGCTGAGCGCCTATTCACCGCTTGTCTCTCTCCTTCCACCACCCCCACCGCCGCTGCGTCTCCATCTCCGTGTTCGCCTGTGCTTGCATCTTGTGGCTCTGGACTCTCTTGGTCTTGTAGTTGTCACTCACTGGGGCCACTCACCTGAGCTTGGTACTACGCTGACTCGCTGGGCTCAGACTCGGAACCTTGGTAAGCGACACCGTGACTCCTCGCTGTCTCCGTCCTGCAGGAGGTGCTCGTTCATCGGGACGAACTCGGGCTCTCTGGAAAGATGTAGACTGTGGTCAGTGCTCTTGAACTGGCTGCCTGGGTACTCACCTACTTGCGCTACCTTGCCAGCACAACTCGGGATTGTACTCGTCGGCAGGCTTGCAGTCGTGCATGGTCGACGGCTCCCAGCCTGTAGACGAGGTCCCGGGCGGAAGGTCCTACGTCGCTACTCTAGATGGACAGACTGCGGGCATGTTGTATTGTGGAAACAAGGTCAGTAGACAGAGAGAATGGAGGTGAGTGGATCTCGAAACCCTGTGTGCGATGGGGCAGTGTTTCTCACCCTGTCCCCAGCCGGGCGGGCATCCGCGTCGTGGTCGGTCCCAGCTGGGATGGCAACGATGCGTCCGGCGCAGCAGAGGGTCTGTGGTGCAGTCCCGGCCGTGTCACTGGACGCGACTATCTTCAGGTAGGAGGCTGGGCACTGCGACGAACTCACCCGTTCAGAGTCTTGCAGATTATGTGGTTGTGCGTGGTCTCACCCGGACGCTCGAGCGTGGAGGGTGTACGATGGCGAGAGCTATCCCGTGCTTCGAGTGGATCCTGAGCGTAGTACGCAGTCGCTGTCGCGGGTGCGAGAAGAGTGTTCGAGGATGGCGGATGAGAGGGCAAGGTCTGGAAGCAAGAGGAAGGTGGAGCCAGGCATGGTGACGGGGGAGAGTGGGTACCATTCATGTACACTCTGCAGGAAACGTGAGTCGAAGCGCAGACGATGCAGCTGCGGGTATCCAAGGTACGTAACGAATGCGCTGGGGCCGTGAATAATATAGGACTGGAATTACGACCCAGAAGCGCAGGCAGTACCCCGGACCATCCAAGCGACCACGAGCGCGCCGTAGCCTCGCATGTCTCAGTTTCAAATCGCTGCACGAAATCATTACGCACACGGATGGTCCCGTCAGCAACTGTATTGCCGTCCGATTATACTAACATACAGAACATCAAGTGCTTTAAGTAGGCACCGCAGGCGCGGCTGTTACGTCCTTAACCTAGTGGACTTACAGTTCAATAGGTTAGGCCGTTTAGACCAAAGACTAGTGGCTGACTAGAGTTTGGATACTAGACTTGTTAGGTCTAGAGGACGTAGGGGTATGAAGGTACTGCTCGCAGAGCAGTAGCTGGATAGACAAGAGACTGAAAACTGGGGGGTCACTGCTGAGGTGTCGCCCCTTATTAAGGCTGAACATGGGTCCAGGTCAACTTGTGGGTTACCCAACCTGGACCCTCCAAATTACCTGCAGGTCCAGGTCTTGTGGGTCCAGGTTACCCACATTGTGGGTCAGTTGAGGGTCCAGGTATAGGCTTTGACATCAAATTACCCACAGGTATCTGAAAGACCCACAACCTGTACAAATTTATGAAGTCAATACTATATGCAGAGCTGTGAGTAGCTATATAATGCTCCTACTGATCATATAAGAGCTCTTAACAGACCCATCAATAAGTATTTAATATATATTTAAGGCTCCAGGTCTCTTGTGGGTATTACCCACAGAGGGTCCAGGTCTTTTGTGGGTATTACCCGCGTGGGTCCAGGTCGAGGCTTTGAATGCTCAATTACCCGCAGGTTTGGGTCCAGGTAACCTGTGGGTCGACCCACGTTCAGCCTTACCCCTTATATACACGTAGGATCTTAA
>CM035305.1:464984-606772 GCA_002900995.3 Ganoderma boninense
CTATGATCCTTTCCGCTGCCTCCCTGCTGAGCTCGACGCACGAACCTGACCCCACCTCCGAGTCCCAGAGATCGAGGATCTCGTCATTGAGATGTAAGACGCGCCATGCCTTCGACGTGAGCCAACGTTCGGTGAATATCTTGGATTCAGACGATATCTTCTTGGACGGAATCGCATGTGCACGACCGCAGGTGGTCAAGAAGAGGTACTGGAGGGTAGGCACATCGTCTACGAAGCGGGTCTTAGTAACCTCAAAGTCCATTTTGTGACCCAAACCAATGTGGTCCACGGAGTCTGTCTCGAGTACGGCAGTCCGCACAGGCCGGTAGATGGCGAAATTGGTGACGACACGGAGGTGCGTGAGCCGGAAGTGTCTGATCGCGCTGAGGAGTCTGTTCTAATGGCATCGCGGAATGTGAGCTGGGGGCAAGCTAGTATATAAAGCTGCCGTTTACTCACGACAAACCGATTGGAGTGGGTGTTATCGCAGTTGCGGCGGCTGGATCTCCGAGTATGGTGGATCTCGATGTCCGCGAAGACCACCAGGTGTGTGAGCTTGTCCACCGCCTCGAGAGGGAACATCCTGTCCAACGCGCGGAAGTCGTTGTAGAGCGAGATGTGGACGTACAGTTGTGGGGGACAGTGGTGCCGCAAGGTTTCGAAGAGACGTGTCCCAGCATCCGCAAAATCTACTGCGATGTCCATGCGACGGATGGGGCAGCGGAGAGCGAGCAGGTAAGCAATGTCGGCGTTGCATACGAGACGGTCGAGCCGTGGCCAAGAATGTCGCTTCTGCGCCTCCTCACACCGGACTCGAAATGTCGGAAGATCCTGTTCCCCGATGTACCCGTCCAGAGAGCCCAGTTCTAGCGTGTTATCCAGCTTTGGAAATAGTCGCACGAGGACGCCAAGCAGGTCGCAGTCGGGTGAGAAGGAAAGTGTGCAGAACTTGAGCGACCGAATTGCGGTGAACTGCATTGTCACGGAGGAGGCGGAGACATCGATGGGGAAGTCGCTCAGGTCAAGGAACTCGAGGCTTGGTGCGAGGTGGCCCAGGCAGTTGTGGAGAAAGCTCGCGGAAATGGGGCCTCCAGTAGGCCTGCTCCCCGCGATCTGAAGCGATCGGAGAGGGGATTGGAAGGCGACGAGACCGGCGAGTAGCGGAACCCGGGGCGAGTACGAGTCGGTCAATATGCGGAGCTCGCGCACGGTGGTCAGCGTGACCACGGCGTCGACCACGGCGTCGTACACGGCATCGCTGGCTAACACGTTGACATACTGGATGTGTGTTGCTGCCTTCACGATGGCTACGAGACGATCGCTGATCGTTTGAAACGCGGATTCGCTAAGGTATTGGGGACCATAGTATGAGCCAAGAATTTTCAGCCCATATATGCACGGCGCGCGAGACCGTTCATTTGAAAAGATGAAGGCGTGGAAGCTTTCGACTACTTTGCCATTCTTCAGATCGATTGGCGCCATCCTGAGACGTCGCCGCAGTGCGTCCTCGGTTAAGGTAGAGCAGGTGAGTGCGAAAGAGAGGACATCGGGAATATCGGTGAGGTGGTCACAGACTAGACGTAGAATGTCGAGATTCAACAAGGGTCCTTCTTGAGGATCTGAGGATTGCTCAGGAGTGCATCCCTAGGCTCGTGAACGGTGATCAGCCTGAGCTCGTAGACGACGCTGATACAAACCTCGAGCTTGGTTGATCCAGGGACTTACCGTGGCCATACACTGAGTTCGTGTCGCGATGTTCCCTTCGGGAGCGTGGGTTTGTCGTAGTGCAGCAGCCAGCGGATGATGGCAGTATGCAACGTTGTAGACGGTGAACGTTGAACGACTGCTGCGACGCGTGTACAAATATTTGTCTTGCGAAAGCGCCTGAGCTCATGGGCGCCTTTGCAATTCTTCCCCGATGGGACTTGGGCTTCAGAAACTGCTGACCCAGACTAAGTACGGTATTCAACAGCACATCAACAGTTATCAGCGACCCCGAAAAAATCCCGTTTATTATAAATGGAAGATGGAAAGGAAAACATTGGATTCACGAGACGACGTTGGCACTGGGTTAACTTGGCGACGAAGGCTCAGACTCGAGTCGTCACGGCTCAAGTCGTGATCATGACTCGCGCGACATACGCACTACCAGCCGGCTGGAATCACGAACAACTCACAGATCGACTCCGAACGCGGTTTTGAAGAAGTCGTTGTGCCAAGGAGGCGTCCGTGCCGGGTCTGCCACGACCGGGACGATGCAGAGGAGCGTGAGGCGGAAGCGGTGGATCGAGCGGACCTGTTTGTCATGGAACACCCATGATGATATGAGCTTAGAACCATCTGTATGTATATGAAGTGGCGGCCGCGTAATACTTACATTACTCACGCCGAATTGGACCCAATGGACCCTGCTGAGCTTGCGATGCGCGCAGAATCGGCAGTTCACCCAAAGTGAGTGGATATGACGGCTGAGCCGAGCGCGGTGTGGTGGAGAAATGAAGATTACCGAGAAGCTGCGTTTGCATGCATGATCAAATGTCTTCAACTATGTTCCGCTATGGGTTCAACAGGTTCGTGTGCCCCAAATATCGTGCTCTCCCTTGAAGCCACACGATACAAGTCGCCAAGAAGGGCATCGAACAGGCTCATATGGAACGGGCATTCGCAGAACAGTCAATTTGCGTCTGAATTGCTGCACTTCCATACCTTTTCCTGGGCACAAGTAAGCGTCCATAGCTGCGTAAACAAAAAATTCCTCGTACCTTGTCACGAAGAGACAATTCCAACTCCTCCTCGTGCACCATCCTCTCCGCCGCTTCCCTGTCAAGCTCTACACACGAGCCCATTGATACCACGTCCGAATCCGAAGGATGAAGCTCCTCCTCAGCACGGAAGACGCGCCAGGCCATCGACGAGAGCCATTTGTTGAGTGTCTGGGTCCGAAATTCGGACTGTCCTCCCCTGGTTGGCCTCGCGTACGCCTGGCCGCAGGTAGTGAGGAAGAGATACTGGAGCGTGGGCATCGTGTCGAAAAAGCGACCCGCAGTAAGACGAAGGTCCATTCCGTCGACAGCTCTGAGCTCCCCGCGATCCGCATCGAGCACGGCCTTGTTCACGAACAGATACACGGTGTAGTGGAAGACGATGCGAAGGTGTGTCAGGTGCAGGAATTTTAACGAGTTAATCAGCATGTCCTATGTCACGATGTGAGTTGTAGGTTACTCGTGCTACTGTGAAGCGATCGTTTACTCACCACCAACTGATCCGAATGCAAACAGACTAGTATGCCGTCCATCCCCTGGCTCAACCACTCCCCGTGGCGGGCCTCGAGATCTGCGAAGACGATCAGGTGCGTCAGGTTGGCTGCCGCCTCAGGAGGGAACAGATCAATCGGGGCAACAGACCCGTCGAAGAGCATTAGGTGGATGTAGAGCTGTTGAGGGGCCTGGTGACGCAGCGTTTCCACGAGATAGTAAGCCGAATCGGACGTCTCAACGTCAATATACATGCGGCGGATGGGACACTGGAGAGCCATAAGGTAGGCTGTCTCCGCGTCGCAAATGAGCAGGTCCAGCGCTGACCAGGCATGGACCTTCTGTACGTTTTTGCTTCGTTCGTGGACCGACGGGAAGATATATTCTCAAACATTGGTGCGCAGGGGGCCGAGTGTGAGTGTGCCATCCAACTTGGGGAATAGCTGCAAGAGCGTCCCCAGCACATCAAAGTCGGCGAGCAGGAAGGAACTCGCGAGCTTGAGGGAGCGAACCGCAGTGAATTGTGTCGTCAGGGAAGCTGGAGACACCTCGATCTGGAGATGGTCCAGGTCCAGCATCTGGAGGGTTGGTGCGAAATGGCCCAGGTGGTCGTGCAAGAAGCTCGTGGAAATCATATCGCCAGCGATCTGGCTCCCTGATACGCGGAGGGATCGAAGAGGGGAGCGGAAGGTGGCGAGACGAGAGCGCAAAGGACCCTGCAAGACGTCGGTGATTACGCTGAGTTCACGCACCGTGGTCAGCCGGACTACTGCGTTGAACATGGGGGAGCTGATGGAGGTAGCAAAATGGAGAAATTGGATGTGTCGTGCCGCCTCCAGGACTTCGATGAGGCGGTCGTCGACAACTCGCAATCTGGATTCCATGGTACCTTGGAGACCATAGTATGGACTAGGAATCTTGAGGCCGCGCGCGCGACGGCTCGTTTGAAAAGATGAAGGAGTGGAAGCTGTTGATGACGTCGGCATCCGACAGATCGACAGGCGCCATCCGTAGACGTCTACGCAACGCATCCTCTGCCAAGGCAGAGCAGGTGCGTGCGAAGGACAGAACATCAGGAATCTCGGTGAGAGTGTCACAAACCACACGCAGGACGTCGAAGTGCAGCCGAGGCCCGGGGTGCCCACGTAGATTCGGATGTGTGTCAGATTGATCCATCCTAGAATAATGGATTGTGAGTCATACATACTTGGGAAAGCCGTCGGCTGGCACTCACTCAAACCAGGCTCGTGTTTTGCAGAATTGATAGTGCCAGTGGTACGAGGAAGACTGAAGTTTGAGCCCGTTCTGCTGCTAAGAACTCTCAGTCAGCTGAGACATATACTATTCATAAGCAGATCTACTACCTACAGTGTCACCTCTCGATGTGGTTGTATGTATCAGAGGGAGAAATAATGGAGAGCCGGACAACTTGCTCGTGGGGGGAATCAAACAAGCTCAGTGCGCCCGCGGCTCGGCGGTGCCCAAATATTTGTCTTCCGTGCAGCGCCAGGCTGCGGGTGAAGCTTGAAGGCTTAGCGCTCGATTGTTCGTGTCTGTGCGCTGCCTGTCTCCACCAACTCTCCACCGCAACCACCCGATCCCGCTCTCTTTATGCACAGCAAGGTCAGCGTCACAAGAGTGATGAGGCTCTCCAGCTGGTATCTGTGAGAAGGAAAATAAATGAAGGCTATCTTTCCTACTCACTTCGTAGTAAGTCCTCGCACTGCTGCTTTAGAACCCGCGACCTCCGACAGTAGAACTTCCGACTCGGTGTCGGGCCTGGCAGTCTTCCGAAGTAAGTCTTACATCTTCCTTACGGCCTACGGCTATACGTATGGCATCCCGCACAGAACTGTGTGGGGAACATCATGCACCCCGTGGACACTCGACAAGTGACACGCGTCGAGGGCGTGGCGGGTTGTCGATAACCTGAACTCTGAGGGGCTTCCTCGGGCTGAGAACTGCCAAAGTTCAAGTCAGCCGCACTCGGACACTGGCAGGCGGACATGGTAGTGTGTGGAGCTTAGCTGGGCGGCAGCGGAGAGAATCATGGCGCAGGAGGAGATACATCTGTCTTTGGAGGAGGATGTGAGTAAGTCGTTCTAGTCCCGGCCCTGACCAGTGCTGAAGTTTACGCGGTCCAAGGCACCATTCAGTCATGCATCGATTAGACGGGCCGGAGGGACAAACCTCTCCACCGAGATGGCTTTGGTGTGCCCTCTGGAAGACTTGAAGCTAATTCTGTGCCTGATATCATCGGTGACCACGCTCGCTCACACGGCACTGAAGTCCAAGTCTCCCTATCACACTGAGAGCAAATGCTTTACTATGCTTGATTCTTCATGTACCCTATAACACTCGGTCATTATTTCTATCAGTTTTGAATCCAAATGATCTTTTAGTCCGTTTCCTTCGCAGCCAGGCATATTAAGTCCCAATTCTGTATCTGTATCCTCGTGAGAGGCTTCAAGCTTCAACTTAACTTCAAGCGTCAGACGTGAACAATGAGCGCTTACCATCTTCATATTACGAATATGTACAAATATTTGGACACCGTTGTGTGGCGGATAGGCTACGCCGCAGCGTGCGATGAATATTGATCCTCATCCTCGTCCTCCTCGTCCTCATCTGGTCACTCGGTGCCTAGCTCTCTGCTTTTAAGACTAGCCAGACTCAGAAACTTTGCGGTTAGTCGCAATCGCCTCAGCCCCCGTTTGAACTGGTCCTAGCTTTACTGACGGCTGTTTACACAATCCCAGGGATGTACTCGGAGCACGTATCTGCAGCCCGCCCTCCTGAAGAAATGCGAGTCAATTTCGACATCCTCCGTCTAGTCTGCGACTACCTCACGGATATCCCCGATCTCCTCTCCTTCTCCCTCACCTGCTCTTCCCTGACGGAGGACGCGCTACGACGGCGGCTCAAGATAGCACCAGTCAATCCGTCAAATACCGAGGTCATCAACAACTTCCACGCGTTCATCTTTTCCAACCTACTGTCACGAGCACCGTGCATATATGGGCTTGTGCTGCCTAGTAAATACGATTTCCCTCTAGATCTGGACCCAGCCGACCTTCAAATCACGAATGAACATGTCGTGGCAATCTTAGAAGCGGCGGTGTACATCCAGCATCTCGACTTTTCCACCCTAATTAGCCAGGCACTGTTCGACGCTGTGGTCAAAGCGACAGATGTGCGCAAACTCAAGATATTTGCTGCTACGTATGAGCAGCCGCTCCTCAGACACCTCCCGAGCTTCCGATCTCCCCTTCGATCCCTTCAAATAGTGGGGAGCGAGCAGGTCGGAGATGCGATTTCTGCGAGCTTCTTGCACGACCACCTCGGCCATTTTGCCTCGACACTCGAGTTCCTCGATCTGGATAACTTCGAGCTCAACATACATCCGTCATCGATAACGACGCAGTTCTCGGCGGTTCGCTCGCTAAAGATCCAGGTCGTCGTCCTCCCCGCCTTCCACCCACTTGACGTCTTGATACGACTATTCCTGACGCTGGACAACACGCTAGACATCGGCCCTCTGAAAATGGCCCTCATGACATATGAATACCCTGCGTTCCGCGAGCACAGCAAGGCGGTCCAGAAGCGCCATTCGTGGTCGAGCCTCGACAGGCTCGTATGCGACGATCTGACGGCTTACCTCCTATCTCTTCAGTGTCCTATCCGCCATATGGACATCGAAACACTGCCACCACACGGGAGCATGTATGTCATGCATACCCTGCGCCACAACCCCCCTCAACGCCTCCACACCACCACACCGGTGTATGGCAGCTTTGGCCCCGTGTTGGACGACCTGTTCCCCCCGGAAGCGGCGGGGAGACTCACGCATCTGGTCCTCTTCGCGGACGCGGGGTGGCACTACAAACAGGGAGCGCGCCCCAAAGCCAACAGCGTGCACTGGGATCGGTTCGCAGTGAGTACCACACGATGGTTTCACATCACTCGGTGTGTCCCGATGCATAACGCTCACTGTGTCCCGTCCTGTGTCTTAGAGAAGACTGATTGGCTCGGTCAAACACCTCCGCCTTACGCACGTCCACATCGTCTTCCACGCCGCCATCTTCCAGTCTGCGCGGGAGCCCCCGCCCGACGGAGCCCCCATGAAGACCGCGTGCGCGATCGACCTTCTCCCTGCTGCGACCCGGTTCGTTGACGCGATACCGAGTTTGAAGTACATCTTCTTGACGGCCTGCGGTCGCGCCTACGTTGTTCCGTCCTACCATGGGGGGCCCATGTTCCGGCAGCGGACGCTTGATAGGTGGCTCTCGTCGAAGGCGTGGCGCGTCGTCCGTGATGAGGCTGTAGGCCACCATGCCCCTGATGCTGCGTCCGGATCATGCGTGGAGCTGAGCAGGCAAGTGGCGGAGAGGATCATAGACGAGGAGGAGTTGGGATTGTCCCGCCATCAGGAGGTCAGTAGGACGGTTTGTCTTTATGCAGATTTGAGGAACTGACGCGGCGTAGCGTAAGATACGGGAGTGTGCCGGTTCAGAGAAGGAATGACCATGCTGCGAGTCGGTCTCCTCGCAGGCTCGGGAGTCGAAATATCTTTTATTCAACTCCCTCTTGAATTGCGTGGCTAAGCATATTTTTGGTCTGTTATTCACATGGCGGATACGTTGCGCAGACCCGAAGCTTTGACATTAGCAGGTTGTAAAGTAACACATCACGCGAGCATCTAACGCAACGGCAGTCTAGAGGGAAATAGGAACGCAGCCGAGCGAAACGAGGCCGCCCTGTTACACGGACACACCATGAGCAAGTGGGACAATCAGCGATTTTCCGCTTCAAGGCGAGGGCCAAGAGAAATACACTCACGACGTTGTTGTTCTGGCAGCACACAGGCGACGCCGAGCACGAACTGCCCGCCGCACAGACCCCGATTACGGACAACGGCGAGCACCTGAGGCCAATCTGGCCCATGATGTCCTGCAGGTTGATGCCGAGCCGGAGGCGGATTTGGACTGCAGAAAGAGCAGAGCAAACACAGACAGCACTACTTAGTCGGACGGTGGCTGGTCTCAGAGGGAGGAAGAGGTGGTAAGACGCAGATCCTCGACGTGGTTGCAGCACTGAACGGAGCCCCTGTTGCAGCTGTCAGCGGCAGCCGCAAGGACAGCAAAGGTGAGGGTGGAGACGGCGACGATGCGGGAGAACATGGCGTTAAGATGGGTTGGGTGAGCGTGAGGTGAGAGTCGAAGTCTGAAGACGAGTGGAGAGCTTGCAGTGAGTGCGCTGAAGTGCTGCTTCTCTTCTTCCTCGCAGTCCTTCGCCTTATATGCATCCCAGAGGGGCCCGTGCACTGTGCTCGCCAGGCGACGGAACGCCCACGCCGCCTTTCACGCCTGCTGTTCGACGCTGCGATTGGGTGTTCACCGAACATATAGCCGGCGCCGTCGGCACGGCCAAATTTGGAGCGGGGCGCGCGTCGGCTGCGACGTTCATTTGGGAAGACGCTGCTGGATGCGGCGCGCTGTGAGTGTACGTCAACGCGTGAACCTTGAATGCCGCTTGGCGAGCTCTTGAAACGTCACAGAAGGCTCGGGAATGAGGCAATCAAGCTGCAGGTCAGGCTCAGACGCGATTAGTATAGAATCAACTTGAAGACTCACTCGACTTCCTTGATTTGTTCGGGTTCAACGTGCAGGAAATATTTGATTCCAGGATGCGATATCTGACAGGCAGATACATATCTGTAGCTAGCGTTGATCATATGAAACTTCTGGGGGTCGTCGTCATCGTAGAAGATGAAATCTCGAAGCTCGAGGCCATACATGTATGGCGCACGCGCAGATTCCTCCACAAACATGAACCTGTGGAAGCTGTTGACTGGCTCGTCATCCGACAGGTAGATGGGTAACATGCCGAGACGTCTCCGGAACGCGCCTGGAGTCAATGCAGAGCGGGTGAGTGCGAAGGAAAGTACGTCCGAGACGTTGGTGAGACGGTTGCAGACGGAATGCGGGATGTCAATGTTGAGCCGAGGTTGTCCAGAGCGATATTTGTTGTCCGAGGTTATCGCTGCCACTAGTACTAGTGAGCGTCGTCAGGAATTCTTCAAGTTAGCCGGACAGACGCGACAAGTTTAACAGGCTTAGGCCTACCATTGTCTTTGGTGCGGCCTACATACTCCGCGAAATCGATCGCCATGGTAGAGAAGGATGTGGCAGACAAGTGTGTGCCGGCCCTCGTCGACGTCTTGAGCCAAGGATGAGTCGGGCCCCAACCACAGACGCCAACCATCGCAGGTGGTGCAAATATTTGTATCCCGGCAAGTCGGTCCGGACAGGACGAGCCCAAAAACCTGGGTTGCGAGGTTGGAAGCACCTGTGGATTTCTGCACTGCTCCCGGTGCACCGAGCCTCGCTCCCTCTGATGCTTATTCCTCCATCTCACTGGCAAACTCGCACCGGAAGTCTTTGCTCACTGCCACTTGTATGCTATCCTTGTCGGACTCGCTCGCGCACCTTGTACACCTCCTAGCTAGCAGACTGGGACTTAGCGGCACCGGCACCAGCCTACTGAGCATCAAGCCATCTGAGTTTGCCGAGCACCGATTTTGGAGACGAGGTGAACTGTGAATATTGTGGAATCCATCCCTGTGATGGTAAGTATTGTGATTTTTCTGGCGATTCCCGTTATTTCTTCCAATTCTCGGGCGGTGCGGCGTGCCATTCATCATTCAAAACTGTTATATGAGATCATAGCTAGGCTTTCAACCTTCCCTTCTCGACAGACCTCTTGACGAAGTACGGCAACGCTCCAGGAAGCTACCATATGGGCCAGTTCTTCATCTACGCAGTAGGGTAGTCTAGGTGGAAGCTTTCGTAAGTTTTCTCCGTCCAGTAGGCCGAGCGACATCGGTCTGAGCTGTCGCAGTGCCTTCCTGACCGTTGAATCAATTTATGTGGAGGACCAGTCTCAGAGGTCGCTGAGATGGGCTCTCTGCCAGATGTCACTGACAAGACACAACGGCATACTCTGCCTCGACACGAACACTCGAAAAGAGCTTGAGGAATCGAGCCCTGTGGTAGAATGGACACTCACGAACTTCGTGCGCACGCGCCTCTGGCACGCACGCATCAGCACGGACACAGGCCAGCACGCAGAGGTTCGTGCTCGCTGGATGGCGTTCCCCATGGTCGTAGACCGCGCCCCATGCCATCTAGGAAAGCCACTTGTTTGGTCTCCTCCCGTGTTCTGTTTCGCACCTATACGGGGAAGGCAGGTAGTGGATATGACCATAGGTGGTCAGGAGGATGCATTTCATGGTCGGTATCGCGTCAAGAGACTGCATGGCAGTGGGGTAAAGATACACTTCACCTGCGGAGTTCATGGGATGTCTGTCTACAACATCAGCTTGTGTGGCCCGATGGACGTTGTAGTGAAATACGAGGCGGAGATGACTGAGTCGGAGATGCTTAGTTGAGCTGGTCAATTTGTCCTGAGATATAGAAGGCACGAAGTGAGCGTGAGTCCAGTTTCGAGAGCGAGGAGCACTGGCAGTGCGTAAGGCTACCCACCCTGAACGTATCCCATGAAGTGCTAGGTTCAGTGCGCTTTGCCTGCCGTCCACAGTGGATCTCGAATTCGGTGGACATGACGAGATGTATGAGATTGCCACTGGTCCCCTCAGAAGATAATAGACTATCCAAGTCGTCCAGGCCTCGTCGAATGTCATTCGGAAATAGAGCAGTCGGGGGCAGTTGAGATCAAGGGAGTGTGCTAGATAGCGCTTCCTGTACGGCCGCGGCACCGTGACGTACATTCTACGAATGGGGCATGGGAGAGCCATCAGCCTTCAGGAAGGCTGAGCTGGCATCGCAGACGGCGTGGTAGAGGCGCGACCAAGCGCGGCTCTTCTGCGTCTTCCTGCTCCATTCGCGCACGTTCGGATACAAGTCTTCAGCGTCAACAGTCTTCAAGGTGCCGATAACGAGGGTGTTGTCCAGGTTGGGGAATAGTCGCACAAGGACCTCCATGGTGAACCGATTGAAACTGGAGAAGCGGTGAATCATGAGGGACCACATCATGGAAGGCGATTCGTGAGGGCTCGTGCTCGTTCGGATCGACTACTGTACTCGGTGCACAATACAACCTCTCGAGTCTGTCTGTGCTTCCATTAGGCGCAGAGAACGAGAGGTAAGTGACAAGCCGCGGGTAGACAAACGGTTAGAACGATATAATGAGGGTTGCGAGACGACTAGGACGAGGAGAAACAATATGTATAGGCCCAAACTACGAGCGTGGAAGGTCCGAGGTGTATGGGACGAAAACAACAGGACAGTATGAACAGTGATTCAAGGATTGTGTGGTATGGGACCGAGGCTGGGCCAACATCGGAGACAGAAGGCAAGTATTACAGCAAGTGTATCCGCGCTCACTCGCACACGTACATGGCCGACTGCCACTCACTAGTTCCTTGTTTTCGAAGTGCAGCACCACGCACGAAAACGATGGAATACCCTGCAGTCAAGGGCGTCGACGAGATTGACGAGATCTTTAGACAGAGGCCGGGTCATGAGGAGCCCGGCCTTATCCCGAGGATGCGTGCTAGATGATCGATATTGCGTTCTGCCACGCCGTGTCCCGTTCATCCTGTCAGTGGCTTTGGCTCGCGCAGCTCTAGGCGAACTCAGAGTACATACCTCCTTCTTCTCACCCAAATGCAGCCCCTCTCTATCGATGACCGCCTCTGCCTCCTCCTTGCTGATCTCCACATACGTCCTTGATCGTGAACCCCGCGGCGACGTCGTCCCGTCCAGCGGATCATGACACCTGTCCTCCAAGTCCGGGTCCGTCTCCTGGATATGCCATGACCTCGATGAGCGCCAGCGGCTCATGGTATTGCTGACGCAGCGGGCCCCGCAGGTAGTCAGGAGAATGCACTGGAGGGCCCGGAGCTTCTTGAGGAGACGGGTTGCAGCGGGAGACAGGTCCGCATCGTGCGCCACGTTTCGGGCAAACGCTGTATCGTCGTCGTCTTCAGGCTCTTGCGGTGCATTTAGCTGGTCCCGCGTTGACTGGGACGCAGAATCCGATACAAGCCTGTGGATGGAATACTGGAGGACAACGCGGAGGTGTGTCAGACTGCGGAGGTGCTGAGTTGATTCGACCAGTGCATCCTAGGGTGTTCGGGCATGTAATGTGTGAATATATATATGTGTGAAGCAGTTTGGAAACGAGTGCAGCAAAGCATACGTATTACGCACCATGAACTGGTCCCACGAGAAGTTGTTGTATTGGCCGTCTGGGCGACGTTGGTTGACATGCAGTTCGAAGGGCAGGACGAGGTGCGTCAGTCTGTCGGCCGCTGCGGAATGGAATAGTCCATCCAGGATTCGAAGGTGGTCGTGGTCGAAGAGCCAGATAGGCAGCAAGAGCTGCTGTGGGCAATTGTCACGAAGGGCTTCCGCGAGATATCGCGCCTCGGCTGGCTCAGTGATGGGGTCACAAATGGCCATGCAGCGGATGGGGCATCGGAGCGCCATCGTAAAGGCTAACGCGTGGCTGTAAGTAACGCGGGAGAGCCTCGGCCATGTGTACTCCCTTTGCGCATCCTGGTTCTGTCTTCTCCACACTAGATATTCGTCCTCAGGGGGAAAAATGCCTTTGAGGAACAGGGTGTCATCTAGGTTCGGGAATAGACCTAGGAGGACGTCCATGCGGTAGAAGTCGGACTGATCTTTGTCATCAATGCGGAGTGATCGTACCGCCATGAAAGGCGTTGTAACGGAAAATGTGTTGATCCTCCAAGGGATGGTCATAAATCTCAGAGATTCGAGGGTGGGGGCGTACTGGGTCAGATGGCTGTGTAAGAAGCTCAAGGAAATGTCCCCTCGATCGTGATCCACGACATTCAGATATCGGAGCGGCGATTTCAGGCCCGTCAGAAGTCTGGCCAAGGGCTCCGGGTCGTGTGGATCGTAAAAATCGTTGCTGGATTCGACAATCAGGTCTCGGAGAGTGGTAATCTTCGCGACAACGCTGCATACGGAGGGTCCGATGAAGGTTGGAAAGTTGAGATACTCAAGGCGCGTCGCTGCCTCGAGTATGGCGACAACACATTGTTGTAAATTTGAGCCATCACGTGGAATGTCGTTTGCGTCTACATAAAGCAACAGCCCGTAGAGGTATGGGCCGCGTGACGCGGGCTCTGCAAAGATGAACTTGTGAAACGTCACGATAGAGTCGGCACTCGACAGAAGGACAGGCAACATTCCAAGGCGTCGTTGCAAGGCACCCTTCCTCAAGGTTGAACAGGTGAGAGCGAAGGAGAGGACATCGGGGACATCCGTCAGGCTGTTGCAAATCGAATGCAGGACGTCGAAGTTGAGCCGGGGTTCAACTTGTCCAGAACGATCCGGCCCGTTGGAGCACATTCCTGAGATAAAGTATGGTAAGTGCACGGACAGATATCTAGGGTTCACGAACTACTAAAGAGGTTTCCACCTGTCTGTAGACTTCGCCAACTCGGAACGACGGCGTGCGAGATGCGAGGCAGGGGTAGTAAGTACGGCCTAGGTTCTTGAGTTGGCACCTGAAGCCGCCTGATTTCGCGAATCCAGGAGTAGAGGAGACTGTCCCTGGAGGATCGGGTGACCTACAGACAACCAGGAGGACTTGTCAGTTATAGGATGGGACCAAGATTGGGGCTCGAGCCTCGAGGGTGAACGTGTCGAAGGAACTGTCATCGTAATCGATTGCAGGCCAAATATTTGGGTTCCGGCAAGCCGGCGCGAAGGGCCCGACTGCACCTCTGGTGAGGAACACATCCCAACCTATCCCAACTCGCCGTACGGCCTACAGTAATACTTCCTTGGAGTCCGATGTGACGAGATACTGAGAGTAACGCCTAAAGAGGCTACTAAAGACGACCTTGACAGGCTACTATAGTACCCGCGATGCCAGTCGCTAGTATATTGAAGACAGTCACGGTCGTGCTCCGACTCGAATGCGTGCGGCAATACGGGTGCCTGGGAGCTGCGAGATAAAGGAGACTGTATAAAAATCACTTCTCAGAGAACAGGATTTCGTCGCCGTCGTGACAGTTGGGAAAGCGTGAAGTCGTTATCTGAAGCACCGAGTGCACAGCACTCTCAACAGCATATCATCGGACAGGTACACAAACTGCAGGTTCTCCGCCTCCCTCAACTCTTCGAGCCCTCCTCCTCCACAGACGGAGATTGGTTGGGTGAAAGGTCTGGTGCAGGAACATCTCCGCGGAAAAGATTGGGATGGCGCGCGATCTGTGCAAAGCACGTCCACGAGGATCAGCGGCTACAACCGTGGTGCTGAAAAAATCACAGAAACAGAGCAGGCGAAGAGTACTCACGAAGGACCGCGCACGCTTCCCGTACACATACATCGGGATGCTCGTCAGCCAGCAGGCGGCCTGGCACACCCCGTAGATGACGAGAGAGAGCTTGACGCCAGCGGAGAGGACGATGCCGTTCGCGAAGAAGGCCGCGCCGTAGATGAGCACGTTCTTTGCAAAGTCGGTGAGCGAGATGATGTGCAGCGCGTTGCCGCCGTGCGCGTCGATCAGGTACGGGAACAACGCCACGCCCGAGACCAGCGTGCTGAAGTACAGCATCCTGCCATTGGGCAATGAGCGCATGTCAGACTCCGAGTTATGCATGACATGGGAAGTCGCCGCAGAAGGCAGGGCGAACGACCGCAAAAAGAAGCGGATGAGCATGGGACGTACGCGATGCAGGCGACGGCTCCGACCCAGGGCATGTGGTGGTCGTTCCCGACCGCCCAACCCACGTAGCCAAACGCGCCGACCAGGAGGCTGAGCATGAGGACGAGTCGGAACTCGGGCTCGTAGACGCCGCGGTTTCGTCGAGAGACCCAGACGATCCACCAGTCCCCGAGCGGCCCAGCGACGGCTATCCCGACGACGGATCCGACGAGACCGCCCAGATGCGTCAGACCCTAGGCGCAAGCGCAATGAGGATAGGAGTTAAAATACGCATGATGTTGAGGAGCGCGATGGCAGGCATTGCGGGGAAGGAATCAGACTCACGATCTGCGCCGTGTTGAAGCCGTATGTGACGGTGAAGATCGTGGACGAACAGAGTGAGACGAGGCCTGGGCGGATTCAAGTCGCTTCAGTCACCTGTTTCTGATGAAGATGTGCAACGAAACTCTCGAGACGTACCCAAGAACACTGCTGGCATCAAATAGCTCAGGAGCGCGAACCATGTCTGCGGGAATTTCGAGAGGAAAATGAACTCAACCCGGTGCCACCACCACCCACTGTGAGAAACGCATACCACGGGGGACAGCAGGAGTGGAAACGGCCGGAGGAAGATCCTCCACGCGTTCTCGTCGGAAAATGTGCCGTTGTAAACCTTTAGTTGCGAGAGGAACGTGGCCTTGCCAGAAGCTAGCAGATCGTTATGGCGATTGACCTTCCCAGCTGTCGCCTTCGGACCTTGGCCTGGCGACTCAGACGGTTCGCGGCGGTACGTTGTCTACATCCTGTTCAATATCAAACTGGCTCGATGAAAGATGTAAGAACACAAACTCACCTCAGGCACGAAAAGGACGACCCCTATGAAGCATATCCCGCAAGCGATGCTCACGAACCAGAACCCGAGTCGCCAAGACAGGTTCTGGATGACGTAGCCGTTGACGAGAGGACCCCTGCCCGGCTCTCATGAGCCCACAAATGACACTAGCGTACGAAAAATAGTCCGGAAGACTCACAATATGGTACCTGCCACCTGGAAGAGGCCCCAGATGCACATCCGCGTGCCGCGTTCATGCACACTGAAAGTGAAGTGAGCCTCATACGCTTCGTAAAACCACCTCAGGCTGTGTGGGAGATCGAAGGCTTACAAGAAAAGCTGCCCGATCGTGATCCCGACAAGACTGCACCAGTGCAGCAGTGTCAGCGAGGACATCGCGCGGTAGCTGGTAGCTGCGGTGGTGCGAACCTTTGTAGCGGTGCCCCGCCGAATCCTTGGAAGACACGCGAAGCACTGATGGATGCCAGGTCCGTGCTGAGCGCGGACCAGATGCAGGATATGAACATCTACATACCGCCCCAGTCGGTCATCGCGCCGGAATGAGCAAACAGATGGCAACGACAGCTCACCAAGAACGTGGCCAGGAGGTACACAATTCGGTGTCCGTATTTTATCGCGAGGGGGTTCTGCAGAAGTCTAACGGCAGGGACTCAGACGTCACTATGCGTAGTGATGGGGGAGACGAGTACACCGTACACGAATATCGCGTCGCCGATGAAGTTCGCGCTGAACGAGGACGCGACCTGGTCGACGGACACGTGGAACTCCGTCGCCAACTGGACATATGCTGCGCTTGCGAGGGGCGAAATGGCAGTTGCGAGGCCTGCCGCGAAAACCCTGTGGCATTATAGAGAACGGAACTGATCAGTGGATGTGAGAGAGGCAGGCAGGTCGAAGTCAGTCCGCTCACAGCGTCCAAAAGCAGGCCTCCTTCCTCCACGAAGGCCAGTTCAGCCTATTGTTCACATCGTACAGTGAGGTCGGGAAAAATCAACACGGAGGTTGGATATGACGCACGGATCATTAGGCTCATCGGAAGGCTGAGGCATAAGAACTATGTGCGAGGACCCGCCGGTTCCGTGTTTGAGCCCTGTCGCATCATTCGTTTCTGCTTGATCCTCTCTTGCCGATAACAACCCTGTTCCCGGTACACTGTCGAGCTTCTGGTCCTCTGAGATAACATAATCAGTTCGTTACGCTGAGGTCCAGAAAAGGAACGCATGCGTGGATACGCACCGAGTATCCCGAAACCCATAATTCAAGCCAACAGGGTGTTTCAAAGGAAACACTGAGTGTAGTGGGAGACAGAAGGTGGCCGTCAGAAAAAGAGGTCGAGGGAGGGAAGCGGAAGACGATGACTTGCGCCTTGAAGCTCTCGTTAATATATGTGAATACTGCGCTTCCTCGATCCTCTTGACAGAATGGAATCCGTTGTTCCGACCGAGCCGAATAGGTGACCTCTTCGGAAGAGGTCGAGGCAGGCATGCTCGACCGGTGACATGGCACGAAACTTGTACGCTGCCCGATATGCCCTGCCAACTGCTGGGCAGCTTCCTGGAGGCGAACTGCATGCTATAATCAGTGCTTATTAGACGTCTAATCATGAGGAGAATGGGGAACGAAAAATGAATGAAAACGAGAGGGGCTAACCAGAGATCAAGTCGAAGAACGTTCAAATGCGAAATGAAAGCCCTAGGAGATCACTTCGCAACACATCGGGAAGGGAGAGTCAAACCTACTAGTACGGATGGATTGACATAAACCCTACTCATGAACCGCATCTTCTACAAAAGTGGTAACACACCTGTGTGAAACGACATACTAGGAAGTGACATAGCCTGCCGCTCTTCGAGCCCGGCCTCACGTATGTACAGCAGAGTGTCATAGGACGGACAACGTGCACCCCGTCCGTGGGACACGACTTGCTGCGCCTGGCACTGTGCATCGTTCTGCAGAAAGCCCGATGCCTGTGCCCGAGGTTCGTCCTGAGAGCGCTCAAGATGATCGTAACTGACCATGGATGGTCTTGAGCGGAACAGTTCCATGAAGCACTCGGAGCGCACATCGCAGACCAGTGGGCCGAACAAAATGCTAGAAATGTAACAAGACCTAAAACGCAATCAGGATGAGAGCACATCTTTGCCTCCACACACCCGATTCCGGGGGAGCTCATTCACTCCCAAGTACCGTGTGGGTGTCGATAGCTCAGGTGGAGCTGGTCAAGAAGTTGCTGCCTCCGGTGAGTGCCACATGAACGTTTGAACCAGTATTAACAAGTCAAATCTACCCACGGGGCACGGTATCTGGAGATAAGTGCTTAAACCGGACGCACTCACCTCCCGCTACTTCCCGTGCAATGATCTCCGGGGTTCGGACGGTCTGCGGAGCTCGGAGGTGGACGGATATACTGGAAGATCTGCAAGGTTTCGAGGAGCAGGTGTGCGGCAGGCCAGCGAAGGCTCACTGTGCCAGCGGGCAAACTTCCGAGTGTATTGAATACTAGGTGGAGATGCGTGTCGGCAAAGATCCATTGCTACCTCAAACTGTAGTTAATCCAGGCAGTATGGTCGTTGTCTCACGAAGAAAAGAGTGCTTACAGGTAAGCCGAGAAGTAGTATGCTTGAGGTAGCAGGGCCGTTCGAGTCCGAGGCAATGGCTGCCAGCCTCGAGCATCCGCTCGTCTCCGCCCGTCCGCAGAAACTTCCCAATCACAGCTAGAGTTGGTCGCATTATTGGCTAGAATTTGAGAGCTAGGATTATAGCCAGGTGGTAGACGAGAAGAGCGCAACTCACTGCTGTGCTGTCACGGGCGTTTAGGTCACTGGCTGGAAAAATATGGGCGTCTAATGACCTTGTTTGCTCGCGATTGAGCATGGCTTCCCTTCGGACCCTTCCTTGGACCTGCACGACCGTTTGGTTGTTGCTTTGTCTGCGGCGTGGGTGCTCGCTGGCAAGCAGGCATCTTCTGGATACCCCCTTCTCCATCTCGTCCTCTTTCTGGGCTTCCGCCACTCATACCGTGACCCTTCGCCCTTGCCGGACCAGCGTCGCCCAAGCCTCGGATGTTTGCAGGGAACGGGTTCTCGAGTTGGACTATCCTTGGAGCATCGGATTTGGAGGCAGGATATGCGACGATTTTAGTGGTGCTCGCCACTACTGCGACGATCTATGTACGTATGCCTTGCTTGTCCTTCGTTTGAAGTCGCTTCATGAACCTGTGACGCCGCGCAGTATGTCGCCTTCATGGCCTCCCATCGGCAGCGCCTTATACCCCCATGGGAGAACCTCTTTCGTACTCCAAGATACCCACCTGAGCCACTGTTAAGAAAGATCGTCCTTGTGGATCACTCGGTGAGTACCTGTCGACGAGTTCTCCGCACCCGTCAAACCCTCACGCGCACGTCCCGAGAAGACTTCCACTTGCAACGAGGGTCATCCTTTGGCGGACAAGATCGACAGCACGTTTCCGTCCCCATGTGTCGCAGAACCGATTATAGAACCTGAAGTGCTGCTTGCGGAGGGCGAACCGCAGGCTCTCGAGGATCTTCCTCGGCCTCAGCCGAACTCGAACTCTGTAAAGTCGGAGGCGCAAGTTATTTTGGAAGTCGACGTTTCTGAGTCTGAGAGACCCCAAGCCGAGGAACCCCGGATAGATCTCCAAGACGTCGACAGGGCCATCGTGCATCTCCCACCTGGCTTAGATTCCGAAATTGAGTCTAATGCAACTTTGGCGGATACGATCACAGAGCCACCCGTCGTCGACATCCCTGAGATCGTGTACGCTTCCACACGGCGCGTCTCCGACGACACTGACGAATCTCGACCCAAAGTCGAGGCCGTCGAACGCTTGGTCGCTGCCCCAGAATTCCCTGTACAAACCCAATCTCCAGCGGACATCGAGACGTCAATGCTGATAGAGGCACCCTTCCTTCTCACTGTTGAGAGTGGTAGCTCTGTTCGGGATGGCTCAACCACTGCTGAAGAGCGATCAGTAGAGGACGACGCTACTGCTGCGTCTCTAACCTGTAGTGGTCTCGCTGAGTCGCCCACCTCTGATCCAGGTTGCGCTCACGGCAGCGATGCTCCCTCATTTCTCATGCAATCCGCGCTGCTCGTCCCCGCAGAACCCGTTGCGAGCGAGGACCCATCTCCCTCTGAGAACGTGACGGAACTCGAGGCAGATGGCGACTGGACCTCTGTCGAACCAGACGAGCCATCTACCCCGCGTCCGTCTTCGCCTGCGGACACACATCTTAGGATGGAGGAACCGGCGGGAGAGGTTCGGGCTGGGGAGGACGACCTGGCCGTCTCTGCGGTGCTGCTCACTCAAAGCCAGTACGCATCCGCCATCTTGCCTCCGATCTCGTCGACCGATGGTAGCGCTTCGTCACCGACCTCCTCCTCGTCTTCTTCGAGCACGCGGTCCCGCGTGCACACGTCCGATCGGCCGGATTGGGCGGTCGCGCCGCAGGACAAGGAAGAGGAGATGGCAAGGAAAGAGCGAACGCTGCGGCGACACAGCGTTGACAGCCCCGATTGGGCTGTTGCTCCTGAGGTCATCGAGGACAGGACAAGCTTCGCAAAGAAGAAGGGGAGGAGGAGTGACCCGGGGTCTGGCACACGGAGGAAGTCACGGCGGGCCTGGACTTCTCGTTGAGCGTGCCACCGGGTTGTCAAGGATCAATACCATGCGATGTCACCATATACCTGGCATTGCTGACTATAACGCCTTTGTTTGACATATGATGTATCTATTACAATGCACTGTATCATTATGTACCTTGAGCAGCATTACCTTCGGGTAACACGCCCACGCCATGAAGAAATCCATCGCAATACTTACCTGTCCATCGATAGGCTGGCTGGCAATGAAGCTCTAAACATTTGCTCGTCCTATAGCACTGAATGGCACGTGTTCTACGCCGTTCTGATCCTTCCGAATGCCCAGCTGGAGAGCAAGCTGACTGTGCCTGAGCCCGTGTGGCCGAGAGGTTCCGTAAAGTGTGACAAGGATCATGTGACTGTGACCCAAACGACGAAGCGCCTGGTTTGGCGGTGGCGCGTCTCGGATACGCTTGCCGCATTCTTCTCCTCCCGACCACCACCTCCTCGATCACCACCCGCCCTGTTCCCCACCATGAGCGTACGCCATTTCCCCCATTTCGCGATGTCGCTGGGCTTAATTCGTGGCTTTGCAGAACTTGGACGTTCCCATGGAGGACGACGTCCTCAGCGACGTCGTGCCGAGCAACATCGTTTCGCGTCAGGTATGGTTCTTACCGAGCTTTTTGGGGGGTTCAAGTCCGTCCTCATGTACACCGTCCAGGAGAGCGAGGGCGTTGAAAGCGAGTACGACGAGGCTGCGGACGGGATGGAGGTCGACGAGCTGCAGAGCGAGGGAGAGAAGGTGCGTACTCGCAACCCTGACCACCATCGACCGTCGTGCCGCATCAGCTGTTTCGCGCGTCCCCTGGCTACGCCTCGACCCACAGTCCATATGACGTTTCGGGCGCAGAGGAGAGACGCGTTGTCTGGGCAAAGGGCGGCCGCGGCGACGCTATAGCCCTCCCCCTCTGACCACGGCTTTTCAATGACAGGACGGGCCCCCATCGCCCTCGAAGCTCGCGAAGATGCAGGCGTCCGAGGAGCGACAGCGGAAGAAGCAGAAGCGGAAGGCAGACGAGGGCCAGCTGGCGGCGAAGCGGCAGGAGATGGACAAGGCGAAGGTGAGCACTGAGTTCTCGCCTTACCCCGTACCACTCGCGCTGTGCAAACGCGCCGCGTCTGCTCGGACACCACGGCAAGGCTGTTACGCTTTCCTGGGCTGTGGCGAGTGCTGGGCGGGGGCCTCGTCATGTTCTCAGGGGTGTTGCGGTTTTGGCGTTGGCGCGTGTCGGGCACGCGCGGGACTCCCCTCCCGTTTCCCCTTCAAACTTCGCACCCTTTGCCAGATGCGAACAAAGATCGCTGCAGCCTCACTTCCTGATGAGGTGTCAACTCTGAGTAGCTTTCGCGGGTGACCTTTCCGCGGCGAATTATGCTTTCTCTCCGGTAGAATGTTGCTGTTTAGACGTCCATTCGGCCACCGAATTCTTGTCCGTTCACGACTCGGAATCTACGTGGCAGTCACGGCCTTTCCCACCCCGCAATAAAATGCGCGTAAATCCGTGAGGGCGGCTCGGAATTCCGTACCGTCTGGCTGCTGCCCGATTATGCGGACACAGTGCGTTCACGGAGTTGGGAGGCAACGTCGAGGATGGGCGGCGAGATCACGTAGCCTGTGAGGGCGACAAGGTGAATCAGCGGAGATAACCAGAGGGGGTTCCCCCTGCGTATAACATCAAGATACTCGTAGTATGGCGGCGTAGCTGTGATATCCTCCTAGCCCTCTGACATGTTATCATCTTGCGTACGCGTATTGGGTAGACCCGCGCAACCCATATATTTTGCTTGTGGTGCTGACGATTTATGGGCAGATTTCAGATGCTGTGAAGCGATACTCCTACCTCCTCGGCCAAACAGAGCTCTTCAAGCATTTCGTAGACATCAAGGTGTGTCAATTCTGCTTCTGGAACGAAAAACCCCCGCTTATTTTTCCGCAGAAAGCGCGAGATCCCGAATATGCGGCTCTATTAGACGCGCAGCCGAAACCTAAGGGTCGTGGCAGGAAAAAGGCCGCGTAAGCTGCACTTGAGTATTCTAGGGGACACAGTTTCTTACAGTGATTTTCAGTGATAAGGTGGCCCGTCATCGAAAGTCGGAAAAGGAGGAAGACGAGGAGCTTTTGAAAGACGGTGAGTTGGCCGCGGACGGGAACGATCAGCCATTCGTGTTCGAGGAATCACCAAGCTGTACGTATTTTGTCCATGTATCCGGTTCGGCACTGAGTCCATTGCGACAGATATCAAGGGCACCATGCGGCCATACCAACTGCAGGGTTTGAATTGGATGGTGTCGCTCCATCACAACGGTCTTAACGGTATCCTCGCCGATGAGATGGTACGTTCAACCACTATCCGCGGTCCATCGTCGCTGACACGACGAATATTCTCCAGGGCCTTGGCAAGACGCTACAAACCATTTCATTCCTCTCATATCTCCGCCATTACCGCGACACTAAGGGACCCCACCTTGTCGTAGTCCCGAAGTCCACCCTCCAGAATTGGGCGCGAGAATTTGCCAGGTGGACGCCAGACGTAAACACCGTGTTGTTGACAGGCTCCAAGGAGGAGCGCGCAGAAATCATCTCGACGCGGCTCCTCCCGCAGGACTTCGATGTGCTCATCACGTCATACGAGATCTGTCTGATCGAGAAGAGCGCGCTCAAGAAGTTCTCGTTCGAGTACATCGTCATCGACGAGGCGCACCGCATCAAGAACGTCGACTCGATCCTCTCGCAGATCGTGCGCTCGTTCATGTCGCGTGGGCGGCTGCTCATCACGGGCACGCCGCTGCAGAACAACATGAAGGAGCTGTTCGCGCTGCTCAACTTCATCTGCCCCGAGATCTTCTCCGACTACGCGGATCTTGAGAGCTTCCTGCACAAGGACGAGGAGGAGGCCGAGGGCGACGAGGAAAAGAGCAAGAAGGTCGTCGAGGCGCTGCACAAGATTCTCCGGCCGTTCTTGTTGCGTCGTGTGAAGAGCGACGTCGAGAAGAACCTGTTGCCAAGTACGTCTTATCCCGCCTCCACGAGCTCCGTTGACAACTAAGCCTCTATCGCAGAGAAGGAGATCAACATTTACGTCGGCCTGACAGAGATGCAGCGGAAGTGGTATCGCTCCGTGCTCGAGAAGGACATCGACGCCGTCAATGGCCTGACGGGCAAGAAGGAGGGCAAGACGCGGCTGATGAACATCGTCATGCAGCTCCGCAAGGTGACATGCCATCCGTACCTGTTCGACGGCGCGGAGCCGGGACCACCGTACACGACGGACGAGCACCTGGTCGAGAACTCGGGCAAGATGGTGATCCTGGACAAGCTGCTGAAGAGCATGAAGGAGAAGGGCTCGCGCGTGCTCATCTTCAGCCAGATGAGCCGCGTGCTCGACATCCTGGAGGACTACTGCTTGTTTCGCGCTTACAGTACGTCTCGCGTTTTCATGCATATTGGGATGGGCGGATCAGCTAACTCGGCACACAGAGTATTGCCGTATCGACGGAGGGACGGCGCACGAGGACCGTATCGTTGCGATCGACGAGTACAACAAGCCCGACTCGGAGAAGTTCATCTTCCTTCTCACGACCCGCGCCGGTGGCCTCGGAATCAACCTTACTTCCGCCGACATTGTCGTCCTCTATGATTCGGACTGGAATCCGCAGGCAGACTTGCAGGCTATGGACCGCGCACATCGCATTGGTCAGACAAAGCAGGTGTATGTCTTCCGGTTCATTACAGAAGGTAGTGTGGAGGAGCGGATGTTGGAACGGGCAGCGCAGAAGTTGAGGCTAGACCAGCTGGTCATCCAGCAAGGCCGGACGCAGGCTGCGAAGGGTAAGTTGTTTCTCGTTCTCGTCCTGCTGGAACCCGAGTGTTAAAACAGCGACGTTCAGCTGCGAACAAGGAGGAACTGCTCGAGATGATCACCCACGGCGCCCAACACATCGTCAATTCGACGGAAGAGTGAGTGTTTTGCGCGTTATGCCAGTCTACCCTATCCTGACACGTTCGCCAGTCTGATGATCAACGACGACATCGACCAGATCATCCAGCGTGGCGAGGAGCGCACGCACGAGCTGAACAGCAAATATGAGGGGCTCTCGTTCGAGGACTTGTCCAACTTTAAGTCCGAGGCGTCCGTGCAACAGTGGGAGGGCGAGGACTTCCGCGGGAACCGGAAGACGCTGCAGTTCAACCCGCTCGCGCTCTCGAAGCGCGAGCGCAAGCTCAACTACTCGGTCGACTCGTACTTCAAGGAGACGATGCGCGCTGGCCCGTCCAAGACGGAGAAGCCAGCCAAAATCCCCCGCGCACCGAAGCAGATCCAGATGCAGGACTTCCAGTTCTTCCCGCCGAGGCTGGCGGAGCTCCAGGAGCAGGAGATGGCGGCGCACAAGCGCATAAATGACATCCCTGCGGTTGTGCGAGATCCGTCGTCCGAAGATGATACCGCTGACAAGCTCGAGGAGGAGCGGAAGGCGGCACAGGACTTCATCGACAACGGTGCGTGTGCCGCTTTTTGCACGCTCGGGTAAGACTGACTGAGCGTGTTTGCGATGTGAACAGCTGAGCCGCTCACTGAGGAGCAGCTGCGCGAAAAGGAGGAGCTCATCGCCCAGGGCTTTGAGTTCTGGAGCAGACGTGACTTCCAGCAGTTCGTACGCGCTCTTGAGACCTACGGCTGGTGAGTAGCGCTCTGCTGTGCTTTTGAACGTGAAACGCTGACGTTATTCCGCAGGACGGATGACTTTGAACTGCTGGCCTCCGAGATCCAGGACAAGACCGCGGACGATGTCGCGCAGTATTACCCGGTGTTCAAGAAGAAGTGGAAGGAGCTCTCCGAGTACCCGCGCATCAAGTCGCGCATCGAAGAGGGCGAGGCGAAGCGGAACAAGCGGTCGAACCTGGAGGCGTTGCTAGCGAAGAAGATCGCGTCGGTCAAGTACCCGATGCAGGAGCTCGAGCTCAACTACCCCACTACGAAGGGCAAGGTGTACTCGGAGGAGGAGGACCGGTACCTGCTCTGCCGGCTGAACCACTACGGGATGCAGGCCGAGGACGTGTACGAGCGCATCAAGAAGGACATCACGGAGTTCCCCGTGTTCCGCTTCGACTGGTTCTTCAAAAGCAGGAGCCCGCAGGAGCTCCAGCGGCGGTGCAATACACTGCTGGGTATGATCGAGAAGGAGTCGGAGGGGAAGCAGGCAGAGGAGGTGAAGACGAAGGGGACGAAGGGCAAGGTGCGTCCGGAAGCGTTTGGTGGGCATCTCTGAGCAGGCAGTGCTGACTGTACGTGTGGTGTAGAAACGTGGCATCGAGCAGGTCAAGGAAGAGGACAAGGCCGAGGCGTCGCGGTCGTCGACACCCAGCACGACCACGGCATCAGGGAAGCGTCAACCGAAGAAGCGGAAGACCTAGTGGGCGTTTCCTGCGCCGTCCGTTTCTGTTCGTTTTCGTTTGTCTGCTTAATCGAACCTTTTCGCTGCCCTGTTTGTATACTTAGAGTTGGTCTAGTTTATGCGTAGAGCGGATGTTGGCCACCGCGGTAATCTTATTGTCGTTTTGCACGGAGCCTCTTCCCGCTTCGCCTTATACGTGTTCGTTGCTCGTGCAATCGGGCGTAAGCTTCAACGCACCAATGCCGCACCCAGCTGCTCATGGACCCCGACTGATGTTGTCGCCGCATGCGCCTTTTTCGTTCGTACACCGCGTTCCGAGCTTCAACCGCTCCTGCTGAAAACCCCGCCAGCCGCCGCAGCTCAGCAAGAGGTCTCCCTCCTCCGCCTGACGGCAAATCAATATTGAACCACAGTCCCTTGTACCCTCCATTATTTATTCCGGCATATCTTTGGACTTAGGCCTGCGCACGAGCTATCGTGGATCCCTTGTAATCAATTACATTGCATCTCCAGGTGGCTGGATTTGAACCATCTAGCCGTCGGGTGACGCTATCCGGCAATTGCCGACGCGCTGCACCGGTTTATTGACGGCGATGGTTGCCAAGGTTGAGCGTCAGTGTCTTTTCCTCAGCCTGCTAGCCCCCTGAATACCCTGATATCCGTTTGAGAGAACCCGTATGGTCAGTTTAAACCGTTCTTGCTGCGACAATCCATTGACAAGATCTTCAAACAGGGGAAATGGACTCCAAGGAGGAACGGCCGCACCTGAACCTCGACACGTTGCGTCTGATCTGCAATTCCCTCACAGACGTCTCCGACGTCCTCTCATTCGCACTGACATGCTCCGCCTTGAAAATCGACGCCTTCCATCGACGACTCCGGATGTCGCCTATTGTGCTATCCAACACAAAAGCGATCGATAGGTTCTACGACTTCATCTTCGCAGACGCAGCTGGTCGCACGCCGCACGTATACGGGCTCAAGATTCACAACCCTCCTTACACTGCTGAAAGAATCGAATTTCTTGTCCATAATCTCCTACTTTCTGACCTGAACTCCGACACTCAAACAAACAACTCTCCTCCGCAAACAAGCAGTGACCGTCTCGTGGCCATTTTGGAAGGCGCGATGAACCTCGAATATCTATCTCTTTCGACGGCCGGTCTCGAGGGCCCTGTACTAGCCGCTGTGGCAAATATCTCCACTCTACGTGAGCTCGTCCTATACGGTCGCTATGATCGCGGGCCTTTTTTCAAGCTTCTAACCACTCTCCGAGCTCCCCTCCGATATCTCCACATTGAGGAGTATATCACAGGGAGTATTACTGCTGGTTTATTTCATAAATCCCTGAGCCATTTCGCCCCGACCCTCGAGATACTTGAAATGACGGACTTCGCCCTCGATACGTCTCCCTCCTCCGTAACAACCCAGTTCACCGCCATGCGATCGCTCAAAGTAGAGCTCGTCTACTGCTTCGAGGACCTGGGCCTCCTTCTGCGCCTGTTCCCGAACCTACGCGACACCCTCGCTATCAAAACTCTAAGCACGACTGGCAACGATTCCGATTTCCCAGATATTCGAGAACGGAGCAAGGAGGCACAAAAGACCCATACCTGGCCAGGCCTCGACCATGTAGTGTGCAGCCCCAAGGGCGCCTTCCTCCTGGCCCTCCAGTGCCCCATTCGTCGCATGGACCTCGAAGGGCAGATATCATTCCCACCGGAAAGGCAGCACCTTATCGAGGTACTCCGCCACAACTCCCCTCGACAGCTATCTTTCTGTATGGATGTCTTCGGCGACTTGTGCAACCCCGCAGGACTGTTCCCCACCGAGGCAGCAGAGAGGCTGACGCATCTCGTCTTCTGCCTCTCCATCCGAATCGAGTGCCGACAGGCTTATGACGCGGACAACAGAAACCGCCCATGGAGTCAGTTCCTGGTGCGTCCGAACGGTCAATCATCGCTTCCTGCGCGAGCTGAATTTGAGTGACTTCGCGTGGCACGCCTCCTAGGATACGCTGGTCGACTCGATGAAACACCTACGCCTGACGCATCTCCGCGTCGTCCTTCAGTACCAGGTCCTTCGTGACCGAGATGTTCTGCCAGGCAGCGTCGACGAGGCCGCCGTGTACTTTGCGAGCGAACAGGACCTGCGCCCTGCAGCCACCCGATTTTTCGAGACGATTTCGACCCTGCGGGTAGCGCTCCTCACAACCTGCGGCTACACGACTGTCGTCGATGGGACTCAGTCTCGTCGGAACACATCCAAGTGGCAGTCGTCGAAGGCGTGGCACATCCCGGATATTCGCGATGACGTTTGGCCATCGGACATGGGGCGGGGGCCGTACTCGGAGATGAACAACGAGGAGGCGGAGGCAGTCATCAATCGAGAGGAGCTGCACCTGGGCAGTAGAGAGCAGGTAAGCGGCACGGCATGCTTGTGCAGGTTTTCGATACTGATACGTTCTAGGCCATGGTGGACTTCTGCAGTGGCACTCTATCATAATAAGCCGATCGAAGACATGTTTGGCAAGCAGGCTTGCGCAATTATGAAGTTCAAGATGTGTTGGAAGGGGCGCCGGAGTTCGAGGGGTGGGCCCGTCAATTTGACGGCCACATGTACTTGTTGGACCACAGGTACAAATCCCGATCTGTCACCCTTTACTAATAATATTGGTTCAGGAAATTGGCATAAAAAGGTACTGTACGTGCCCACACCCCCAAGGCACACAACCTTGGGCCCAGAGAGTCGATTCTTCGCCCACTCGTCACCGCCACAGCAGCCAGAACGCAGCCCGTTTTGACTGTTGGTAGAATGTCATTGCTCTCAATCAACTCCAATGAACCACGACGACGTTGCAAATCTACTAATACGGGAGATCTGCCTCTCCAGTCGAAAATGCGTTGCGGACCGCACCTACTCTCCGCCGAGTCCCGATAGCAGCGCAGTCGGGGCTCGGACAATGCCGGGCTCGTGTCTCAGCGCGCAGCAATCGATGAGCACTCGATGAGCACGGTGCCACTGCGAGGCCTCACCGCCACTCCCTTTCTCCTCACCAGTGTTCATGCTGGATCGGTTCCAGGATACCTTCAAGATGTCTGAACAGGAACCCGGATATCTTGGCAAGTCTGATTTAGAATCACGCCCACCTGGAGGAATTGCTGACGATGCATTGTAGCAGACCCACGCGAACTCGGCTCACAAGCCGAACGAGACGATGCTCCCTATCCCTCGCTCAACTTCGACATCTTGCGTTTGGTGTGCAATTGCCTAACGGATGTCTCCGATGTCCTTTCCTTCTCGCTCGTCTGCTCCACGTTGAGGGAGGGCGCAATACAGCGACGTCTCAGGATGTCTCCCGTCGTTCTGCGGGATCTCGACTCTATTCGGCGCTTCCACAGCTTCATCTTCCAGGACTCGAATGGACGCGCACCACATATCTATGGACTCAAGCTTCCCGACTTTGAATGCGTGGTTGAGATGGACCACTATTGGCTCAAACGCATAAATGGCTGTCTTGGGGACCTATTGGCGGCAGCGATACACCTCGAGTATCTCCACCTTCCGAGTACTGAATTTCAAAACGTCGTCCTTGATGCCGTGCAGAAATTGACCACCCTGCGGCACTTATATGTGGGCAGTCACTCTAATGTCAAGTATACTCTCAAACTCTTGACCACCTTGCGGTCCCCGCTTCGATTCCTTCACGTGGACGCGTACGAGATCTTGAAGCTCTCCACAAGCTTTGTACATCGCCACATGGCCCATTTGGCTCCGACTCTCGAAATCCTTGAAATGGACGACCTTATCCTCGACATGTCTCCCATTTCAGTTACAACGCGATTTACGTCCCTGCGACGGCTTAAGGCGCAGGTCATCCGCCCCTTAGACCGACTGGATGTTCTCCTGCGGCTTTTCCCCAATCTAGACGACTCCCTCGCCGTGTCCTACCTGGAATCGGAATTCACATCCGACACTTACCCAGAAGTGCGCGAACGGAACAAGGAGGCTCAGAAGGCCTACACCTGGCCCTCCCTCGATCGTCTTGCCTGCGACGACGAAGTGGCTTTCATGTTGGCGCTCCGCTGTCCCATCCGTCTCATGGACATCCCCCTTGTCTCACTGCCATTTGGAAAGAAGTATCTGGCAGAAACGCTCGGATACAACTCCCCTCAACAACTGCACGTCGGCCTATTGCTCGGCGATGGCCTGGACGGCTTGGATGGGCTGCTCCCCCTCGAAACAGCGGACAGGCTTACGCACCTCCTCATCTTCGCTCGGCTGGAAAAGCGTAACGACGACGATGGCGGGAGCCTTATTCCTTGGGACCAGGCCCTGGTGCGTATACCACTGTCCCCCACACGTCCGCGCACAGAAAACAGACACATCTCACACTGTTCCTATTCCAGGACGGACTGCTGCAATCGATACGTCGCCTCCGCACAACGCACCTTCGCATCGTCCTCCACTACCGCATCCATCTAGAAGGCCCGCAGACGGAAGAGCATCTGGATCGGCACCGCAGTTTGTACGCGGCGAGTGGCGACGACCTTGACCGCGCGGCACTCCGAATCTTCAGCTCGATGCGGACCCTGCAATACCTTTTCCTCACCACCTGCGGCTATATCGTCGACACGGAGTATTCATGCTTCCGCCAGAGGCTCGCGTCACAGGCCTGGTGCGCCGCGGGTACTGACGCCGGCGTGACAGTTACGGATCCCCGTCACCCGTGCGGATTATCCCCGGAGAGAGATCCGTGCGCGGCGATCAGCAGCGAAACGGCGGAGGCGATCATGGAACGAGAGGAGTTACGCTTGGGGAGTGGAGAGGAGGTGAGCGGATTCTGTGTTTGTTTCCGCAGTGTTTGCCGATGCTGACCAGTTCCAGTCTATGGTACAGGTCTGTCGTGAGCGTGAGTTCGCGTGGCAGATGTAGCATCTCAGGAAGTGATCAAACGGCGATACTCTCGAGGTGCTGTCCCCGTTCAGATCGCTCGAGTTTCCCGGAAAGAGGGACAGAATGGGAACCCCCCCTCCCCCTCCCGATGCGCACGGTCGCATATTATTGTACACATGAAGGACATTGGCTGCCGTGTATTCCTAGAATACAAGTACAGGTCGTAAACAAGCAAATGGAATGGTTCGTGAATCGTGATCATACCGGCAAAACGGGCAAGTCTGCAGACCCGGCGAGTTCGGTCGCACCGCCCAACGAATAGCAGACTTCCCCACCCCTCCGGATGGCATGCATAGACAAGACTCCGTGTCCGTGTCCAGCCCGAGTCGTTGGGGTCGTTCAGACCACATCACAGTCCGTCGCCGCCGTCATCGTCATCATCATCATCATCACCCGCTGACGTCCCGCTATTCGTCGAGGGCGGAACCCTGCTGCCGTCGCTGGAACCGAACCCCATCCTCCTGCACCGCTCGCGCTCCTGGCTCCGTACCTTCACAAACAGCCGCACGAGCCTCCCGACCTGCTCCCACATCGCCCCGTACAGCTCAGTTGTGCGAACGTCCGCAGGGGGGCCGGCGCCTTCGTGCGGCTCCGCAACGGCGATCTCGAATGCAGGGTGCGTGCAGTGCTCCGAGAGGAACGCCGCGACCTCGTCTGGAAAGCGGATGGGCGAGTCCCCCACGTCCAGCGTGCGCAGCTGCGACTCACCCACTTCCACAGAGTCCCCATCCACGTCCCCGGCCGTGTGCGTGATATCTGGGGCTATCGATGCGTCGAGCGGGAGGGCGAGGAGCTCGAGGTCCGGGCAGCGGCGGAGGAGCGGCAGGACGCCGGCGAGCGTCGCGGCGGGCAAATGGCCGGCGTAGTACGGGGGCACGAGGCGGAGGGACTGGAGGCGCGGGCAGGCTGCGGCGAGCGCGGCGAGGAACGCATCATCCGGGCGGAGGAAGAAGGAGGTAACGTCGAGGTCCACGAGCTCGGGGCACGCGAAGAGCGGCTCGAGCGTGGCGAGGCCGAGCGTGCACTCGGGGTGGGCGAGCGGGGGCACGGCGTGCAGGGAGCGCATGAGGGGGATCGTGGACGGGAGCGGGAAGGCGAGGCTTACAGCGGAGAGGGCGTCCCGGCTCGGGCTGCGGCTGAGCGCGGTGAGGAAGCTGTGGAGGGAGACGCTGGACGGGTCGTGTGCGGCGCTCAGCCAGACTTCCGAGAGCTGGGTGGAGGACAGGAGGTCGATCAGACACGTTAGAGAGGGCTCGAGGCGGACCGTGTTCACGTGGAAGACGGTGATGCTTGGGAATATGGGAGTGTTGACGGAGGCGAGACGCTCGTGTACCTCGGAGTGCTGTGGCACGAATATCTTAGCCACAGACAGGCTCGGGAGCGTCGCAAGGTGCACGAGGGCGTCGTCGAGCAGCGGGAGCGAGAGGTCGAGCGTCTCCAGATGTAGAAGCTGCTGTACTGCTTTGGAGACGACGGGATCCATCGGACCCATGCTGGAGCGACACTGTACCGACAGGTGGCGGATCTGCGGGCACTTTATGTGCAGGGAGCGGAGCATGGGGAGAAGGAGGGAGTCGCAGGGTGGTTGCCCGACGTGTAGGGTGGTCAACTTCGGTCCAAGGAATTGATAGCCATACTCAAACGCGTCCGCGTCGGCCTCCTCCCAAGCGAGCTCCCGGAGGTTGGGTAATAATGGAGCCGGTTCTGGCCGGTAGAGGCATAGGGTTCGGTACGTGTCGTCGTCGAGGTCGGGGTCAAATCCAAACCTCTTGAAGGATGTGACCAGCAGTGCGTTTGCGATGAAACGTTCCCAGTCTGAGGTGTCGGGAGGTCGTCTCAAGACCTTTCACGGGCAGTTGGAGAGCGTCAGCGGTAGACCTGTAGAATGAGGGGCGAGCGTCTTACAATGGTAGCGCTACGGTCGTTGGTGGCGTCTTGGATCTGTTCGATCCAGATATCGGCGGGCATGCACTTGACCAGCGGCCGCAGGCTGAAGAGACGACTCCAGAGGACCTGAGAAGCAACCCGATGGAGGGCTCGACATGTCGCATTCAGCGTTGCCACTGTGGATCTGCAATCGGCGTTGTATCCGCCCTCGTACGCCTGCTGGCAGATGTTCTTGAGGATGTCGACACAGCTGAGACAACGGCGCATGACGGTGAACATGAAAGCTGGAGAGGTGGGCGGGCGAGAGAAAGAGGGGTTAGACAGATGAGGAACGAACGTATCCAGCCGCAATCACGAGAGGCAAATTTGACGTACTAGCGATATTCCGACGAGCCGGCAAATGGCCAACTCAACGGCATAGGCCAGTCTTTTAGATGAGGGTGAGACGCCTCGCAAAGCGCAGCAGTGTGGCCTCCGTGTGCATGTACCCGGTATAGGGCGGAAAAGACGAGGCCACCTTACGAGGAGCGAGCGCGACCCGGGGCGGACATAGAGCAATCCCGAGTCAGTACGGTGCCGCAAATGGAGCGGAGCTTCACACTTACACCTCGGGGAAGCTCGCGTGCAGCTGCGAATGACACTGGAACAGAGCCTGAGCCTGAACCGAACGTCACCGTCGTGGTCCGCACGCGAACAGGAAGCGGCAGAACGCACCCTCCGTTGTGCGCTCGCTGTCGAAGGTTATGTCAACCTCCGATCCAGCACGGAGGATGCGCCGTATGTATCGGGTGCTCGCCGACGTGGTGATCACTTCCTGGGCGGCGACTACGGCCGCGGCTCGCCGCTTGCTGGATAGCTCCCTCTGGGCATTGAAGTCCGTAGCAATTTGAAGGCGGTCGCGCGACGTTCAGACAGAACATAGGTGCTTACCGCAACGGCCTCATATCCGCAGTCGACCATATTCGGCATTCGACGCCACAAAACAGCAATTTTGTAATTTTTCCACACGGACCCTATTGGCGTCGGATAGGTGGCTCGATCGGATAGATCTGTTCAAAATCGCAGGAAGAAGATGATCGGTAGACCTCCGTCCTGGCGACGTTCCAGCCTCGCAGTGGCGGGCAGGTCTCCTCATGGACCTCCTTTGTACACTCGGTCGCCTGCCAATATTTGCAAGGCCGAATTGTCCCGCGACATACAGCATGCGTTATCACTGGCATGACGGCGGTGGGAACGTACAAGACTTTCCTGTCCAGCAAGCTCCGGTTAGGAGGCTCATATTCGTCCGGATCCATGCGGAAGCCGTTTGTTGCGAAGCCAGGGTGTTGAAACGGCTCGCGTGTTGCGACATGACCCTGCGGCGTGCTCTTCGGCGGCCGGGGAAGAGCCGCAGCTGGCAAGGACTTATCTGGATGAATCCCCGTGCTTGGAGGCACGAACATCCCTCCCAGACGCCAGTGTCTGCCAAAGACATGTTCCAGGCCATGGGATGTCGAGCGCCGTAGTTCGTGACGTCGAGATGTATTCAAAGACCACAAGACTGCAGATCGTTCGCACCTGCGGGGAAGAAGCTGCATGGTCACAATAGATGTGCGGTCATCCACTGGCTTCTCACCTTCTGAACAGGAACCTTGAGTTATGATTGCTGCCTTGGTTCGCGATTATTTCCGATGGGACCGGAGGTTAGCCTAATTTCCTCGACCCAGTCCACGAGACGAGCCCACGGTCAGCGGGTTTATGTACAAGGAGGGAGGCCTCTCTCACCGCGCAGCTCTGGTGCCCTGACAAGCAATCCGTGAAACGTCGACGCTGAGGCCGTCCATCGGAGGTACGGGGGGGATGAAACGGAGCGATACTGGCCATGGGTCGGCAGGAAGAACAGAAGAACCATACTGAACGCCTGTCCAGCTCCAATTAGGTCACAGCCGCTCCTTTGACGCCCAAGTAAGCGCTTCCCTTGTGGCCACCACCACGCCGCTAATTCTGTCACCATATAATTCCCTGAGCAGAGAAGCTTCTCGCACCTATTAATGGCGTCGGATGTCTATCTGATTATGGTAACGTTTCCTATGAGTGAATCAGTACGTCTTATCGTCAGGGCTGGTACGGCTGCCGCAAGCAGCCTTGACTCGGACTCGGATGGCCACGTATCTGATACACGACACCAGGCTTCAAGGTCCTTATAACCATGGCTATCCTCAGCGCGTTGACAATCTCTTCGTGGTATCGCCAGCTTCAGCCGGAATGGGCGGCTTCAAGCTCCAGCGCGGCAAGGGTCTATACCCAGAGCTCCGAGTCCAGCCACAATGGTGTTGAACAGATCGACCCTGAGAATCATGGTAACCTTGTTACACAGAGAGCTCGAGGAGATGCGAGGGGACCTTCTCTCAGATCTACACCGCGGAAGTGGAGACAGTGACAGTCGAGGCCAGCGCGCTGAGGTGCATTAACTTGGGCCTCATGGGTCCGATCAGATTCACCGCGACCGTTAGCATACCACACGGACGGAACAAAGTCGCATAATCATGGGGATACTGTGAGTAATAATACAAACGACCCTGCTGCGGGGGGTGAGAGGAGAAGGAATGTTTACGCACGATGCTGATGGATCCCAGGGAAACCGGAGCGTTCCATTGGGCGACGAGATTGTTCAAGTGGTCGGCTCAGACCTCACGGTCAGCGGTCGCCGCTGTAAATCCTTGCAAGGGGCGCAAAGAATACGCATGTCTGGAGTAGATGTCCTGCCATAAATAACCATTCTACGCGATGCTGCCAGTGAAATCTACAGAGAAGATCCGACAGTGGCCTACAAGTCCTGCTCCACCGGGCTGCCAGCGGGAATTATCTCAGATATATGACGAATCATGACTGTCCCATCATCCGCTGCGGACCACAGCATCGTCCCGTCTGGGGAGAACGCCACGTGCACCACCAAGTCTTCATGGTCGCAAAGCTTTGCGACGCACGTCCCATCGCTGACCCTCCACAAACGCACCCTGCCATCATCGCCTCCAGAGGCGACATACTTCCCGCACGGAGAGAAACGTGCATCCTGAACCGGTCATAAGGTCGTCTCTGGGCTGTCTCCCTTGAGTTCCAAGATTTCGACGCCAGAGTTGATATCCCACACTTTCACCGTTTCACCGACGGCCGCTTCGGAGTCCGCCAGCGCGCTCTCCTCATCGCCAGGTCAGTGCACGCGCAGCGGCTCTTGATCTTGCTCTTGCGGTTGATCCTGTCACATCCAAGTAGTCTTCCCCAAGAGACCGTCAAGACTGTCGCACGGCTTCGACTCTACGCTAATGTACAACATGAGGTTTCCTAAATTACTACTGCCTTGAGTCTGCGGGTTCACAGCGAGCCTCTTCACCGAGCAATATCGAGGATAGACCTTCATACCGTCGATAGAGCTCAGTGGTCCGGCGGTAGCAGACGAAAAGGTGCAATGTCGTCATATTGCCACCTCCGCACCAGTCACCAGACACAGTCAGTGTTCGTGCGATCCGCGTGAGCAACACAAGCCACGACAGACTGCCCAATTCTCGACGGAAGAATCCAAGCCCACATCAAGGATATCGATGACTCAGAGCGTTGCCAGTCAGACTGGCGCAAACACTCCAGCACAACCTACAACTCAACCCGGAAGCTCGCACTGCCAGGCAAGACGTGTCTCCGAGTACTATTCGTAAACAGACGCAGCGAGCCGGACGCCGCGCGCACTACACCGTGACGACAATGCGCGCGGCCACATACCCATCCCGCCCGCGGGTCTGTTTCATGGAAAGCAAAGATGCTAGATCTCCTGTAGAATGTGCAACCATATGCGTCTCCTGCTCCCTCGAAAACCGGAGGACTCGGACGGCATTCATAACCGTCGCGCGTCGGAGCCACCGCAGGAGCTGCGCAGATCCTACAGCAGGGGCGCGGCCGCTCAGCCTCAGGTGGTTCGGCTGGACCGTTACGGGTATGCGCGGCTGTTAGCAGAACGAAAACGGCGGGCTTGGGTATCAGGGTGGGCCTTACACAGTCCCGGGATGCCTCCATTGCAAGTGGCACTTCACGTCGTCTGGATTCTAGACTCCGCTGAAAATAAGTCTACTGTACGGAGATGCAGATGCAGGGCATGTGCGCCGCAAGGATCAGCATGCGTACGTATGCACAAAAAATACGCGACTCGTCCTCGTCATCGACCCCAGACACGTTGGCGAAAGTGCGGTCCTGGCTCTGGAGGCTGGTGAGCGTGTATTCGAAACCAATGAACAGAAATCGGACAACAATATCTAGGTGAATGGTCACCGCTCGCTGGTGAAACAGGTTGTTCAGGGACTAGTAGTATTGGCCCTGCGAAATGTGGACGACGGACTTTTGCCATTGGCGGGCTCGTTTTCTGGATACAGGAAGATGAAGTCGTGTGCGTCGAGGCGGGTCCACGTGCAACAAGATGCCGTACTCTGGTGGGCCGATGTCTGCCAACATGGCCTCGCATATGGAGCCCCTCCAATCGTGTGCGACGCGGACCTACACTTCTCCCGCTTGGGTATGAGCCGTGCGCGCTGCGCAGCTTTGAATGCGTGGCTGTATTGGTTCAGCGTACGAAAATAGAATAACGTACAATCTGGCCACGGCGCAACGGCCCAATATTTTCGTCCCTGCACTCTTGTGGCGTACCACGGATAGCTTGGTTGGTTTGAAGGAGGCTGCATTGCCGAAAAGTGAGGCTGCTGCTGCAAGACATCACCAGTTTTCGCTAGGCGGTCAGGGAAACATGGAAGCTGTGTGGAGAGTGTTGACGGTGAGGCGGTTTCAGCTGGCAAGGGCCGAGGCAGGGGCCGCAGCTGATATCAAGAGGCATATCGTCGACTCTCCAAGTGGAAGATGGCATTCAAGTGGTTCGATTAGCGAAAATGGGGCAGCTGTCGACAGCAGGGGGAGAAAAGACGTCGGAGGCGGGCACAAAGAGCCAGAAACTGAGTACTGAGCGCTCAGTTGTCTGCTTTCTCAGCTCATTCCGAGCCTGAGCAGCGCGACGCAACAAGCCGCAATGAGGCTCGAGAAGACTCGGCAAGCGCAATTCAGAGGAGAAGGAGAAGGAGAGGGACCTGTGAGGAGCGAGAATCGCGGGATGCACCTGCGGCAAGCTAATTTAAGGGCAGAAAGTCGGTGACCAAATAAAGCCAAACATACTTCGTGGCTGTGCCTTTCCGGGATCGACCGGTTCCCTCTGCCCATCCAGCCACAACCTCTCCGGCTCTCTCGTCTCGCTGAGCCTTGTTCTATGTCCTCCCCCCCCTCGCTGTAGAATTAGAATTATGTCTACTTCAGACTTGAGGCCTTGAGGACTCTCGTAATTCACCGTACACTGGGCACTGATATTGGCACTTGCACTCGCGACTGTTCCATCACGTCCGCGCTCGAACTTGAATACCCCAGTCACGTCACTCTACGGCGGCAGCCAGCACCACCATGGCTATCTCGAATGCTAACATGAAGACACTGACTATCAACGGACAATGGCTTCCCGCACTCCAGATCAAGCTCAAGATCCACAGTGCGACCTGGGACGACCTGCGGAACAAGATGACTCTGCAAGATACGCTCTACATACCGCCAGTATGTCCATGCTCTTCCTCGCGCGCTCGTACCCCCAGATTACCGTTGACTGACACGGAAGACGAAGATGGTGACGATGGCCTCATGCAGTACGACGGATGTTCCGCACCGCAACCCAGCCAGACCAACGGGGACGAGTGTCAGCAAGCGATGGAGGACCAAGGCGAGGAAAGAGCAGAGCGGAACAGGTGTGGCGCGGTTGACACAGTTCCGAGGTCCTTCATGGCATCCTTGCACCGCAGATGGTATGCACACGTCAGAGAGTGTCGTGGCGCTCAGGTACGTTTCGGTTTTATAGGTTTGTATGTCCGGGGCGACGGGTCGCGCTGATTCGAGCCCGTGCGTAGAGATATGCCTGGACGGCCGCGAGTTTGAGGAGCTCGTGGCGTTGAGGATGGGCGGGACTGTGGTCGAAAAGATGAATGTATTCTCGAACGTGAGCGACCCCTGGGGGTTCTGTGGCCTAAGTAGTACGACAGTAAATTTGGCTTGCAAGGGTTAGAACAGAGATAAGGCACGATGTGGGGGTCGACGAAGTCTGTGTTCCATTCGGCCGTAATATTCAACGCATTGTGCAGCGTCGACTCCTCAATGAGCTGGGGAAGAAGACTCGGAATGGCTGTGGTGAACGTCCACAGGCCAAGTTAGAAACAATCCGTACTGTACAGATGCCATGTGTGGCGGAAGACGATCTTGCAACATACCGCAGCGCAAAGGCAATCTGCATACGTAGTAAGCGCGTACGCGAGTTCACGGCCTGTGCCTCGCGTCCGGGCCGACTTTCCATAAAGCAAATATCAGTTCGGCGCTCCTGTCGACACTTGAAGCTTGAAAGCTTGACCGGTGACCGCCACTAGACCCATTCACCAAGGACGCCGTCTGCCCGCTAAGAGTCTCCTATCAGCCCATCTAGCTGAAAACTCCACTCCCTCCGGCTACGCGCTCAGCGCTCACTCCCCAGTGGCCAATGCCAATCACTCGGAGTGACCACAATCTCATGAACGGTAAGTAGAGGCTGCTAATTGTTCAAGACACTGATATCCTATACTTTCAGAGATTGTCCAATCCAATGCGGACACGTATGCACAACCTATACTGAACTTCGACATCCTACGTCTTGTCTGCGACTACGTTACCGATGTCCCAGATGTCCTCTCCTTTGCACTCACTTGCTCTGCGATAACGGAGGACGCGTTCCGACGACGCCTCAGGATGGCGCCTGTTTATCTGTGGAATGGGGAACTGGTCCGCGAGTTCCACGCCTTCATCTTCTCAAACGCACCCTCTCGGGCCCCACACATATACGGGCTCAGGATTCGAACAGATTCATGCTACGACTATCGTATGAGAGAAGTCAATTCCCTGACCGTCGGCCGCTGTCTCGTGGCCATCCTAGAGGCGGCCACACACCTCCAATACGTCTACTTTCCGGCCTCCCTCGGAATCCCGGTGTTCGAGGCTCTGTTCAAGAAGGTGACCACTCTGCGCGAACTCAGGATACTCATCGACGGGTTTCACCCGACAATGCGAGGCATCCTCCCCAACCTTCGATCCCCCCTTCGGTTCCTCCACATAGTGGGGAACAACTTCGTTCAAGATCATGTATCTGCGAGCTCGCTGCACGACCATCTAAGCCATCTCGCACCGACCCTCGAGTTCCTCGAGCTGGACAGCTTCAACCTTGACATCACTCCCTCGTTCGTGACGACGCCGTTCCTGGCGATGCGGTCGCTCAAGATAAGGACCACCTTCTACGTGTCGGACTTCCACCCGCTCGACGTCCTCGTGCGGCTGTTCCCGAAGCTGGACAACACACTGGACGTGCGCACCGTGGGCGGAAACCTCGATGCAGAGGACGACTATCCGTGGTTCCGACAACTCGGCGTGGATGTGCAGAAGCACCGCGCCTGGTCCGCGCTCGACAGGCTCGTCTGCAGTGCGACCGTAGCGTTTTTGCTCGCCCTCCAATGCCCCATTCGTCGTATGGATATCAAGGCATTTCCCGCTTACGAGAGCCCGTATCTGGCGGACACCCTGCGCCACGACCCCCCGCCGAGTCGGCGCCTCCATCTCCATCTGGAGCTGCTCTGGGGGTTTCGCGCGGTAGACAGGCTGTTTCCCCTCGAGGGCGTGGAGATGCTCACGCATCTGATCGTATTTGCGGACGTGCGAGTAAAGCGTCGGCGTGGGGCCTGCCGTAAACCCGGGAACGTCCACTGGGATCGGCTCATAGTGAGTATGCGCTTCCTGCTGCATATCGCCACTGCACGAACTCCCTCGATGCTGACGCTCTTGAACGCCTTAGCGCAAACTGATCGTCTCACTCGCGCCCCTCCGCCTCACGCATCTCCGCATCGTCTTCCACGCGGCCGTCCACCAGGCTGCCCGCCAGCCACCACCGCCGCCTCTACCCTATGCTGACGATCTCAGCACGAGTGATTCTGATAGCCACGACTGTGACCCCCGCGACTCCGCGACTGTGACAGTTCAGGGCGCAATTGAGCCGTTCCCTGACGTCGTCCGGATATTCGATGTGATGCCGTCCTTGGAGTATGTCCTCGTGACCACCTGCGGCTGCACGCACCTCGTGCCGTCAAAACGCACCAGATGGTCTTGGAGATGGGCCACCGTGTGCCAGTACCCCGCACCGGTGCTGATACACGACAGGTGGCTCTCCTCCAGGGCATGGCGGGTCATTCGCGGCTCTGATACCGACATCTGCTCTGGCACTGGTATTTCGGAGCCTGAGGCCGTCCGTTCTGAGTTTGACCCGGATGCGGGATCCACGATGGGTGCGGGACGTGTCGCGGTGGAGATCAGCGGGGAAGAGGCGGAGAGAGTCATACAGCAAGAGGAGCTGCGGCTACCTGGTGACATGGAGGTAGGCCATCAGAATCTTTCTCCTTCTGCGCACTGGATTGAAGTCTGACATGCTCGGACCAGGATAAGCTGCGAGAGTGCGATGACTTGGAGTTGTACGGAAATGCATCCTGTGTGTGATAGTACCCAAATTGACAATATAACATCGGAGTCGCAACGTCTATTGAAGCGTCAACGACGGCGTCTACTCACTCGAATATACACGATGTTGTCAGGCCTGCAGCGAGGGAACGTCGACTCTGTGCCAGAACCCGGCGACTAAGTTCTACCTGTTTACGCTTCTTCAAGTCAGCTAAGTACGTCCACAAGTTGCTCTCGTCCGCATGGTCGTCCTATTCGCGAAAGCGAGCGTGCACAGCACGGCATGGAATCACTCCGGGACATAAACTATGAAGCTGTGACGACCCCGAGCCCTCGACCCTCCGCTAGCGTTCGCTCATTAACACTACTTCTAAGTGTATTGTACAGGAAGGGAAGAAAGAAAGGTTGCCAGATGTAAGTTATGCATGCTGCATGCGCGTGTGTCCAGCAGACAGGCCACTGTATCCCCGAAAATGATAGCAAGGGCTACAGATCACCACTCTATCATGGTGTTTTTCAGTGTGAGGAGGGGTTTTGAGTGGAGGATACCGCTCGAGGGCGAGACGTTGAGGAGGGACTCAGAATACCCAGCGGGCGCTTTCCGGCCGGCTCGCCGGAAGCCAAATATTTGCCTTCGAACCGAATAGGCTGACGTCCCCTCGACGCCTTCGCGTCGAGCCCCATCTTGGTCCCATCCTATAACTTGCAAGTCTTTTGTTGCCCATAAGTCAGTCACGCAATCCTACAAGGACCATCTAATCTCCTCCTAGATTCGCAAAGAGTATACAGGTCGTACTTTGAGTCGCACTCGGTCGGTCCGAGTTGGCGAAGTCTAGGGTCAGGTAAGGACCGCTTGGATTCGTATACTGTTGCTCACTTTCCATCCACTTAATGTATTACTGCAGGAATGTGCTCAAATGGGCCAGAATGTTGTCGACAGCCCCGGCTCAACTTCGACGTCCTGCGATCGATCTGCAACAACCTGACCGAGGTCTCCGATGTCCTCTCCTTCTCTCTCACCTGTTCAAGCTTGAGGAAAGGTGCATTGCAGAGACGCCTCGGGATGTCGCCTGTCATTCTGTCCAGTCCTGAATCTGTTGAGAGGTTTCACAGATTCATCTTTGCAGACCCAACCTCGCGCGCCCCGTTCCTCTATGGGCTCGTGCTTTATCTGGACGGCGAGTCCGACGTCATTCCAGAAGACGGCTCCAGTTTTCAAAAACATCTTGTTGCGATACTCGAGGCAGCGACGCACCTCGAGCATCTCGGCTTCCCCACCACTGTCGGACACTCCGTATGCAGCAGCGTCGCAAAGATGACCACTCTCCGAGAACTAGCTGTCACTTCCCACCCCAGATCCCACGATCTACTCAACCCTGGCGCCTTGGGCATCCTTCTGACTGCCCTGCGGTCACCACTCCGGTACCTCTTTGTCGTGGATTATGAGCAAAGAGAGATTTCCTTGAGCTTCTTACACAGCCATCTGTTTCACTTCGCCCCCACCCTCGAATCTCTGACATTGGGGTCTCTCTCCCAAATAATTTCCTTTTCCGTGACGACGCCCTTCACGGCGATGCGCTCCCTCCATATTTCTTCTGTGTTTCACGTCCGTTTCTACCCCATGGACTTCCTTCTGCATCTATTCCCCAATCTGGACGACTCCCTTTCCCTGAACGGTTTCATCCTCCCGGTCCACGAATATCTAACGCTGCGAGAACAGAGTCAGGAGGCGCAACAGGGATGTTCCTGGCGGGGTCTCTCCCACGTCACATACAGTGTACTGCTGGCATTCACGATGGCACTCCAGTGCCCGATCCATCGCACGTCCATTCACGGCCCGCTCACGCTCGATGAGGCGCGGTATCTCACGGAAGTCCTTCGCGACAACTGCCCACAGCAGCTGGTGCTGCCTATCGCGCTCTTCGGCCATAACCACCTGCAAATCCTGGACGTGCTGTTTCCCCCCGAGGCGGCAGACAGACTGACGCACCTCGTCTTGTTCTTCGAGACCGACGTCAACAGCCCTCGGCGGCCCTCGGGCCAGTGCAACAACTTCTCCTGGCCCCAGTTCCTGGTACGCATTCCTTGTGCCGCTTTCACCCCCGCTCTCCTAACTGACGCACCTGTACATGCACACACGATGGAATGCACACGGGACACTCCAGGACGCCTTCATGCACGCAATGCAGCGCCTGCGCCGGCTGACGCACCTCCGCGTCGTCCTCTATTACACCGTCTACCCACCCGTGTCCGAAGCCGAGTCCAACCCATCGCCCACCCAGTCCGGACCGAATGCGCCCCCCGAGCCCGACGACTCGGCCGACGATGCCTACGCCCAAAACATAGCGCACGACGCGGACCTCTACCCCGCCGCCGTCCGTCTCCGCGACACGCTCCCGGCCCTCGAGTACGTGCTCCTGACAACCTGCGGCGTGCACCGGAACGGCCAGCCCTGGAAGCAGTGGCACTCGTCGAGGGCGTGGCAGGTGCAGGAGACGGCGTCGGGCTCGGAGGACCTGCGTTGTGGTCCGCCGGACGACTCGGAGACTCTCGGGGTGGCGCGCGGTTCAGGTCACGGTCCGCGAGCCAGATCGTGCGTGGAGCTCAGCAGCGCGGCCGCAGCCGTGGTCGTCGACGAAGAGGAGTTGCACTTGGGCCAGAGGGAGGAGGTGAGCGGTTCGAACCTTGCCTCGAGCTGCGCGAGTCGAGGCCGCTGACGGGACAACGGCGTGGCAGACAATGGTGGCGCACTGCGCACGGTTGGCGTCGGAGTAAGTAGGAGTGGCTCCCGTGCGGCTGTGGGGGGCCCTTGGATCCTGGGGGATGAGTTGCGTTACGCGTTCTGCGTGGCCGTGCCTCGGGCTCACGATCTTGCCGATCTCTTTGCGTTGAGAGCAGGCCACTTGCGAGCTTCCTATTCCATCGTATTCCGCCGTCCCTAGAAAGTGCTGTTTACGGTTTCTGTAGCCTGTGTACCACCAGAGTGCGTGAGCGCACATGGCAACGCGGTGCACTCACCGTCCTCATCTTCTGCCTTCACCAGTCCTCGTGTCTTGTCCACATTTATTGGGTCCTCCATTTCAGCAGGTAGCCTTGGTACGGCGGATATGTTAATATTCTATTGAGGACCAAGTTGTTCGGAAGGTGAGTAGTGCGATCTGCTGCCGGCGAAGTCTGCGTCACATAGGACCAGGTTCTTCAAGGCTTGGCGAGGTCGGTGTTGGAGAGGACTGTAAGCAGGACCTAGTTCGGAGCAAGGACACGGCTTGACACGCTCTGAAGCTGAATGGCGCGATTCTGACGATGCATGCGACTACTATGTCGTATAGGATGAAGTTCTTGGCGAAGTCGGTGTTGTAGAGGACTGCGAGTCCGAGAATGCCAGTGTAGGCCTGGTGACGGGCTGCCATTCTACCACTGGCAGGTTGTTGGCTTGGGGCGGGGTTGCATGTGGAGTCCTGCTACGCAGTGTTGGGATATTACCATGCGGTGAATGTTGATGTACTGAAAGTGTGCCCGTGCGCCGCGGCGAGACGACGGTGTTTTCCTGACATACGTAAAGCGCTTGAACAATCTCTCTGGCGCTTTCGGACCTGCTCGCTGGACCCCAAATCAGTGAGTATTTGGCCTCCGCACCGGGTAAGTACGCTGGTATCTCCTGTGACGGTTTTGCATCGATCGCGAACGGGACCCCATCTTGGCCCCTTCCTACATCTTACAAGTTGCTGATTGCGCATCCAGGTCACCCCACACCGTCCAAGGGACACTCCTCTCCTCCTAGATTCGCTCAGAGGCATCTAGCATTCGGTGAGCCCGATTTAGTAGTCTGGAGTTAGGTACGATCCGCTAATATTTGTAGATCTGCGCTCGTTTCTGTCTTATAACTGTATTGTAACGCAGAAATGCCCTCAGACGAGCTGTATGATCGTCGTCAACCCCGCCTCAACCTCGACGTGCTACGTTCAATCTGCAACAGCCTGTCCGACGTCTCCGATGTCCTCTCATTCTCTCTCGCCTGCTCCGCCTTAAGGAAGATCGCCTTGCAACGACGCCTCGGGATGTCTCCTGTCGTTCTGTCCAGTGCCGAATCGGTCGAGAGGTTCCACAGGTTCATATTCGCGGACAGGACCGCACGCGCCCCGTACCTATATGGTCTCGAACTTTGTGTGAAATACGGGTCCGACATTCCAACCGAGGGCTCCATTTCCCAAAAACGTCTCATTGCTATACTCGAGGCAGCGACACGCCTCGAGCGTCTCGAGTTCCCCACCACTCTCGGATACTCCGTATGCTCCGCCGTCGCGAAGATGGCCACTCTCCGAGAACTAACCGTCCTTTCCGAATACGCCTCTTACGATCCACACAACCCGGAGCCCTTGACCAGACTTCTGACTGGGCTGCGATCGCCGCTCCGATATCTATGGATCGTAGATTTCGAGCAAGAGCACATTCCCATTTCTTTGAGCTTCTTACACAGCCACTTATCCCACTTCGCCCCCACCCTCGAGTCTCTGACATTGAGGGCCTTTGCTTGGACGATCGACGCACTTTCCGTGACGACGCCTTTCGCGGCGGTGCGATCGCTCCACATTTATAGCGCACATCAATATGAATTCTCCCCTCTGGACGTCCTCCTGAATCTATTCCCCAACCTAGATGGCACCCTGTTCCTAGAATGCGTTACTCTTCCCCACAATGTGGACGAATGTCTTGCGCTGAGACGACATAACCAGGATGCGCAGAGGGAGCACACCTGGCCGGGGCTCTCCCGCGTCACATACAGCCCCGCGACAGCCTTCATAATGGCCGTCCGGTGCCCCATCCGCTGCATGTCCATCCAGGGCCCTGTCAAGCGGGATGGGAACCGATATCTCACGGAGGCCCTACGCGACAACTGCCCGCAGCGACTCGTGCTCCCTATCATGCTTTTCGGCCACGACGACCTTCAAATCCTAGACGGACTGTTCCCTCCCGAGGCGGGGCACAGACTGACGCATCTCGTGCTGTTCCTCGACACCGAGCTCAACAGCCACTACGCCAACATCTCGTGGGACGAGTTCATGGTGCGCATGCCGTTCTACGCCTCCTGGTCTCGTTTTCGTTTTCCGAACTGACGCACATCTATACACACACGTACACCTTCGCACTCAACGCACGCAACTGGCACTCTAGGACGCGCTCATCCGCTCGACGGCGCACCTCCGCCGCCTGACGCACCTCCGCATCGTCCTCCACTTCTTCGTCCGCCCGCCCGCCGACTACAAGCCGTACACACTGTCCCCTGAGCCCGACGGCAGCGAGTACGACGAGGCTGTCGCCCAATACATCGCGCAAGACGCGGACCTCGGCCCCGCCGCGACCCGGCTCCTCGACACGCTTCCGAGCCTCGAGTACGTGCTTCTGACCACCTGCGGCGTCCGGCCGTTCTTCCAGCCCTGGAAACACTGGCACACGTCGAGGGCGTGGCGCGCCACGCCAGTCACGTCGTCAGCCGTCGCCGTCGACGACTTGGGCTTGGGCTCGGGCGAGCCCGAGCCCGAGGAACCACATCGTCATGGTCGCGGTGGACCGCCGCTGGGCACGAGCTTTGCCATTGACACGCAGGATCGGAGTCGGGGTGGGAGGTCGTGCGTGGAGATCAGCTGCGAAGCAGCGGAGGCGGTCGTTAACAAGGAGGAGTTGTGTTTGGACATGGACGAAGAGGTGCGGGGGCTTTCGCCGGGTTGTGGGTGTGCTGCACTGCTGACAGGACGTGTCATGATGCGACCATACAGCGTACAGTCTCGTGCTGCGTGGCGGAGTCGCTCGCCTCTGCCGGTGCAGGGGTCTCTGAAGGCTAGGCAGCGTTCCGTGTCGCATCCTGAACTTCAGAGCGGCGGGAGAGTGGACGCACTGGCGGTACTGCCGATCCTCGCCTCACCGAGATGTAACGGTGCAGATCATGACTATCCTATACGTCATCCTTCACTATATCCCACATTCCTCGGGTCATGCGATTGGGACGGCGTTGCAAGCCTGGTATCCTGAAGAAAAGTGAGCCATTTGCAGAGCATATCCGTGAGTGCGTAACTAGTGGAGTGATCGCGCGGTCGCCAAGAAGGGCCTTGAAAAGGTTTGCTCAAGCGAGAGGAGACAGAGCAGCCGGTCGAAGATAGCTGGCAACTCCTGGGGACGAGAAGTTGGCCAGCCTACCAGATCCAAGAAACATCCATCCCAGAGGCTCCCAGAGGCAGGTGAGCCGTACCCGACCGGGCTGTTCGCAGAGCGCGGTCGAGGATCGAGGCGGGGTTCGCGGGTATAACGTCTCCTTAGTCAGATGAACTTTTCTTGAATTGCGGTGGACGATGATAGGGTTGGGGATTTTCGTATACGTTACTTGAGGATCGCGACAAGACGGGGTGGACATTACTCGCTGAAGCACTTACAACGACATTTTTCTACATCTCTCGTGAACATGCAGGTGCCTCGCCATATACAGCGCCCTGCCAACTTCGACTAGTGAGATTTCTAGCCAGTGGAGGATTAGTCTATTATCGCGGAAAAAGAAGCCACGGGGGCCACGACGAGGACTTGCATGCTGCACGGCGTAAGGGTTTCACTTTCATCAAATGGTCAAATAGCAAGGAGGCGTCAGACGCACCATTCGTCCGTAGTGTCGCAGAAACCAGTTGCCTTCACATCTGGTCTGAACCGAAGTCATGAATCACAATGGGCGAGGTGAATTGAGTTCTAAAGGTCGTCCTCAGCCAGACAGCTGAGCCTGTTAATAGGACAGCTGGAACAGGTCATGCAGGTGCGGGTATCGTCCCAGGCGAAGTGAGAGACGATCGTGCGAGAGTGGTGTGGGTATCGTCCCAGGCGAAGTGAGAGACAATCATGCGAGAGTGGTGTGGGAGGAAACGCGAATGGGGACAGGGTAATACTATTGACAAGGGCTGTGAGACCTGGGGGGGGGCATCCAGAGGCGTGTCATCGATTTATGATCGAGCTGACCTTGTAGGTTTATTGCAAAGAAGTCTGGACCTCCCCGACTGTCCGACGCGCAGTTGTCAAGAAGGCAGCAACTGCCAGGCGTCGAGAACGAGGGGACGAAAGGTGGCATAGTGGGTTGCAGCGAACCGGTCGAGAGCGCGGCTGAAGGAAAACTGACCGAGTCGGACTCGCAACCTCGGTTGCCTGATGAGTACTGAGTACGTAGTGCTGTCTACAGAAATTTTCTCGCGGCGCTGTCCTTGGAAGAGCGTCCGGAATTCGCTTCAGCGGGCCGTACCAGGATAAGGAAACTCTTCAGGCAACGGAGCTGGGAGGTGACTGGGAGGACCGGCGGCCGAACTTGAAGATGACTCGGCGAGTCGACGAAGACAGAGGAAAAATAGAGATCAAGACGAGAGAGAAAGCGAGCAAGTCCTCATGGACGAGAAACGGACAAATGTCGAGCTGCTGGAGGCCGGTAGAGGCGAGGAGTAAAAGAGAAGAAAGAACGGAAGAAACGATGATGGCGTCCATCGGAAGAAAGGTACTTTAGAGACGCCAGTCGCCAGGCAGGCGTCTATTGAGACGCCACGCCTTCCCTCGATCCTAAGTTCGAGCAAGCCCCTCGCCGCTCCCGCGCGACCTCCCCACGATCTGCCACCCGGCAGACGCGGGCGGGGGCGGGGGCGGGACGCGCTTCGTGTGCATACACGATGTGTGGATGGCGCGGACGGCGTGGGCCGTGCAGCGCCTCAGGGACTGGTGGCTCGACAAGGGGCTGTGGCTGGAGCCCCGGGCCGACCCCCACGCCGAGTCCGAGAGCGACATGTCGAACCGGGGCGAGGAGTCCGAGTCGGATGGCTGGACGGAGTCCGACTCCCAGTCTGAGTCCGAGCGCGACTAGTGACTAGTGACTGGTGACTAGGGACCGCTGATGACGGGCACGGCACTCCCATGTAGATGCTGTCGGAAAAGTGCAATCCCAGCCGGAGTCCAAGACCCGAGCCCGCGCGGTACCGGTGCCCGTCCAACTACGGAGATCTAGAGAACCAGAAAATGCGGCTGCTCAGAGCGTACGCGTTTCCAGACGGATCTGTGAGGGGCAAGGACGGCACTTTGTAGCGTACACACCGCTAACGTTTCAATGGGGTACGATTTGTCGACGCCTCGAGAGTCAAAGAGTCAAAAGAACTCTTGTACTTGCAAGTCGCCGCTGGCCGAGGCCTAGGGGGTGGTAAGCAAATAGAGCAAAACAGAGAGCTGTGGCTGTGTGGATGACGTCGGTCAAGGTGGCTCATGGCTGGGTGATCGGACCAAGGGTGCTCCGCAGCATTGCTCATCGTCTTGACCAGAGCTAGTCCTGAGCTTATGCCATGGGCCGCCCCGGGATGCCCAGACCCACATCGAACCATTGGGCTCGCAGTGTCTCGTAATGCTCGTAGGCCACCGGACGCGACGCGCAGCTCGCCGTCGACACTCCTCATCCTTCTACCTCTTCCTCTACTCCTAGTCGAATGTGCTACTAGGCAGCGGGCACCCTCATTGCGACGGCTAAGACGCCATGGCGCTCTCAAACTTCGGCAAGAGCGCACTCAGGGTCACGAAGAACTACAGCAAGGGCTACTCGCACACGCAGATCAAGACCCGCAACGCGACCTGCAACGACCCGTGGCCGCCCTCGGGCAAGGAGATGTTTGAGCTCTCCCAGATGTCCTACCGCCAGTGCGTTCCTGCTTCCTGTTGCCCGGTGATGCGTCTGATGCGCGCCGCAGAGAGGACTTTGTTGACATCATGGAGGTCATTGACAAGCGTCTGAATGACAAGGGGAAGAACTGGCGGCATGTCTTCAAGGTGAGCAGCCTCGCTGCTTGTAGAACTCCTGCCACGATGCCCAGTTGCTCTACTCCCTTCTTCTGGGCTGGGTATATGCGGTCGGCAAGACCGGTGACTACAAGCCGGGCAATGCTCACGAGCACGCATGTAAGCAAGCCTCCAGTGCGAGTTTCTTTCCATATGCATGTCTCGCAGACCGAGTTTTCATCCTGATATATCATGAATTTTGGAAGCGACCAGACCGTTAACACATTCCTGGATGCCTTCCATGTCGCTCGTTTCTCCCTCAGTTCCCCTCCCCTCTAATGTGTACGCATATACTGACCCGCATCCCCTTTTTGACAGTCTCTTGTCGTGCTCGACTACCTCCTCCACTCGGGCTCCGAGAACGTCATTCTATACTGTGAAGACAATATTTACGTTATCAAGACATTACGGGAGTTCCAGTACATAGACGACTATGGTCGCGACCAGGGCGCGAACGTCCGCCAGAAGGCCAAAGACATCACCAACCTCCTCCTCGACCGGCGCCGTCTCACCCAAGAGCGGACCGCTCGCGCGCGCATGCGCGACCGTATGCTCGGACGGCCGTCGACCGACACGGAGGACGAAGACGACGACGACAGTCTCGCGCCATACAGGCGTCCCATGGCGCGTCCCCGCGAGCAGAACGGGATCGACCGTCAGCAGGCGAGGCAGAACGAAGAGGAGGAGAACCTGCGGAAGGCCATCGAGGAGAGCAAGAAGAGCGCGAATGCGCTTGCGACTGCGGAGGATCGGGATGTGCAGCGCGCGATCGAGTTGAGCAAGGAAGAAGAGGAGCGCAGGAGGAGGCTTGTCGCGTTGGCTGAGCGCGGGGTCTTTGACGATGCTGATCTCGTGTAAGTGTGTATTCACTTGGGAGTACCGAAACTGAGCCATTTGATGTAGGGGACTGACCGCGCCGCTGATCGACCTCGACGGTCCTGAGCCAGCGAACGCCATCCAGCCTCAATTCACGTCCATCCAGCCTCAGTACACCGCGGTTCAGCCCCAGTACACCTCCATCCAGCCCCAGTTCACCTCGTATAACCCTTATCTCCAGCAAGCCCAACAGGAAGCTCTCCAGCAGGAATACGCGCGCCAGCAGACCGAGTTTGCCCGCCAGCAGATGGAAGCCCAGGCCGCCGCCGCGGCGCAGCAAGCGCAGCTCATCCTCCAACACCAACAGCAGCAACAGCAACGGCCACTCGTCCCGCAACCGACCGCGTTTGGCTCGAACAACCCGTTCGCGCCGAGCCCGCCGCCGTCCCCAACGATCCCCGACCGCCCTACCACCTCGCCGCCGCGTAATGCGCCCGTGTCATTCACGCTCACTGGCACGTACGAGGGGAGGCGGCCCGCCACGGCCCAGGACTCGCGGGACAGGCCGTACTCGACGGGCACAGCGCCGCGCCGGCGTGCTGCGGGGGCAGAAGAGGAGAACGAGAGGCTCGCGAGCGTGTTTGCGGGGTATACGGGCGACGGGGTGGACACGTTCGGGAACGTCGGGCAGCTCAGGTGCGTGTCGCGTTTGTTTCTTTTTTCGTTCCCTATGGGTAGGGAGAAGAACAGAAGAGCACTGATGCGCGCACAGGTACGGGGGGACGGACTTCGGGAGGCTCGCGGCGCAGAGGACCGGCGCACGAGCTGAGGAGTCCGCGGAGACGGCGACGAACCCGTTTTTGAACGAGAGGGAGCGGAGGAGGGCTGCGCCCAGTGCGGCGGGTACGAGTGGAGACTTGATCGAGCTATGATGTGGGTGTGAGAAGCTGAGTGGATTTTGTTTTTTCTTGGTTTTTTCCCCCTGACAGTATAAGTGTAAGTGTATGAATGTGTGTATTTGTGGTTGTTGCGCTCGCCGCTCTCTGTGTATCGGTATCGGTAGGACTGGACAGGCGTTTTCTTGCTGGGGGTTTTCCCGATATATGTACTAATCAATTGCTATGATATCGATATATGCGACGTCGACCTTAATTTACATTCAGCAGTCGTGTGTTGTTGTACAGTACAGCTACAGTTGCGATGGAGCCATGCGGTGAGCTCTGCTTACCTTTGCTCTTCGTGATCTGACCTCGTGGACTATGTAGTGTCGGTGTCAATATCTCGCCCAAAAAATCTCTGGTACCGCCCATACCTCTGAACCGTTTCTGTGCTCTGACCCTGCGTCTCAGGGATTCAAAGAGTCCACCTCTGCTACATGCGAGAAGCAACGAGGCGACCGACGTGGTTACCCAGCATCGTGAGTGCTATAACACCTCCTGTTGTTCGCGTCGGGGGCCCGCAGGTGGTGCGACGCTTGTGTGGCTCGCGAGGGTGTCAGTGATGCTGGACGTATGTTGGGGGCCTCGACCTCCTCGCCGTGCGGGGCCCGGGCGAACTGGCACGACTAGGCGGTCGAAGCAAGACTTGCCCCGATCGCGATAGCCAAACCCCAGGACATACTTAGACGGACCCCACTTGCATCCCTTTGCATCCGTGTCGCGCGGTTGTGAAAATTCCTTGACGGTTCTTCATCATCAATCGTTAGAGCTCGCGGATCTCACCTTCGTGAAGGCGAGGTTTAATTTGTCAGAAGTCCCGACGACGTGGTAGTGCTGCGAGTGGTACTACTTAGGTGGTACTTACACATGGCGGTTCGACTCCTGGACAGTCGCCAAGGCTGATGATCGTCCACACGTCAGCGGTCGTGTTCGCGTGCTTCCCCACACACCAGGTTTGTGCCAGAACTGCTGGAAACGGACTTATTCGAAGAGACCCGGTTGCAACCGCAGGCTGACGAGCATCTGTCGCGCAGTCGTATACTTTGACGCGTTCTGCACTAGTCTCCGTAGCCGACTACGTCCTGAGCGTGGATGACAGTCGACCCACATGGTATATGTAAGGTATATACTTACCGCTTGACGGACTTGATGCTCCAACATAGCGTCGTGGTGCGGCGTCGCTGATTCGTCGCCGGGACTGACCGACCGTGCTACCTGTCGGAGACCCTGATAGTAATACAGTGCTGGTGCTCACGCCTGCAAGGACAGGCAACGTGAAGGAATAATCAGGACGTGTGGCTTGCGCTGCCTGTTGGACGCGCCCCACTAATTAGAAGTTCATGCTAAGGTGCACGTCGTCAACCGACCGTGTGGTTTACCATTCAAATGCGGAATGCGGTGGGAGAGTATACGTAGTGGAGTGGAGAACGTGTGTGATGTCTATGACTGCATTTTGATCAGGACAGCTACGATGATGCTTAGCACGACTCGAAGGGTGAGCTCTGGCGGGTCTATCTGAGCATAATATTTTGCAAGAGCAGGGTCGTGACATGAGCACGGAATCCTGTGGTCTTGTCGGGGCAGTGTTGGTTCAAGACGCTGAGTTGGTATGTTCCCGTCGAAGGCTGCTGCGATACCCTCGTATCTGTATCTTGGAGTCTAAGCCCAAGAACGCGGGTCGAATGGACAAGATCTAGATGTGGTGGTACGATGAAGGGAAACTGCGTGCCACGTAAAAGTATTCCGAGACCTTCCCGGCGGCACGTACAGGCATGTAGGACGAGAGGCCGACCTCGGCCCGGTGGTTCAAAAGATATGATAAGTAAGACTTGCCGCCGGCACTTAAGTAAGTACTCCTGGCTACGTCGAGTCAGAATCGCATATAGATGCCGGACTTCGAGAGCGCAGAGTGGAACGCTGGTGGAATGTGAAGCCGGCTGAAGCCGATTCGTTCTACCGCGGTGGCGATCGTGGCGCTGCTAATCATCGTGGGCGTTGTCATTGGCCATGGGCCAGCGGGCCATGGCAGCTCTTTAATGGCATCCGTTCTGTGCAGCGTTCTATGCCCAAATGGTGCGCGCCACCAACAAGATAATCACCCTTCTTGTAATGAGGCTCCCTGGTGGAAATATGACTGAGCAAGCGGATCAGAGAGAATGAAGCCAGTGGGAACCCTTTGCCCACAATTGTCGTGAGTGCGTTAGAAAGATAAGGTTCTAATTTGAAGCAGAATACACAACTCCAGCTCTGCGACTGTGCGAAGAACTACTTGGTCGCGCCAAGTATGGATAAAACGCTTGCGACTCGATAGGAATGGGTCCAAGAGGCAGCGGAGCGGAACGAATGAGTTGGTCGAGGTGGGTCGAACACGTGGAATAAAGGTTTTAAGCGCTTGTGCATGACAAGTTGATCGTTTCAGCCGCCGACTTTCAGGCAGCCAACCAAGCTAGTCTCCGTTGTTGATCTTTATCTGGACACAAGATGACAGTCATATTTCTGACACACTCAAGTCACCTTGGATCAGGCCGCGCGAAAAACAAATCAACGTTCTGTTCCTCTATCAGCCTCTATCTCGAACAAGGACGTTCTCATAAGTTACCAAAACTCACGGAGTGGGGCAGAAGTGGGCCATTCCTTGTGAGTGTCATCAGACTAAATCCTCTACATTGATACGAGGCTGACAGCCATGCGATAAGTACACATGAGTGGGACCACAGCTGTCAAATGGCGTAGACCGCCGAAGAACCCATCATCGACACCACCGATCTCCCGTTATTGCCGTAAGCCAGTCGTAAGCCGGAGAGATTGGTAGCCGACGTCAAACCAAAACCTCGCAGCCGGATTCGGCATAGGTCGTTGGGCTTCAAGCATTAATTCTGGCCGTAGGGTCCCGAAGACGCTCTCCGGTCCTCCACAGTGAGGCCCTCCGTCGCGGAGCCGTGTTATGTACAAAGTTGATCGCCATGAGTTCCTTGGTTTTACCGCCGCCTCTCTGCCCTACCCCGCCCCCAGGCTGCCCCGGTCGCTTCGTGCCCGCTCCTTGCACGAACGCTTGACAATCTCCTCCTTCTCCTCCAAGATACTGGCACCATGGCTTCCCCCGTCTCCTTCGCAGGCGGTCCTGACTCCCAGAGACAGCTCGCAGAAACCATGGGCGCGGCCCTCTTAGGAAGCTTGATTGGTTTATTGTAAGTCACACCTCCACCCACTCTCTCTCGCGCGCACTCGAGCTCAAATATCACAACCTCGTGCTAGCCTGTCCGGCGCAGTGGCAATGCAAGTCATCCTGTATTATCAGTTGTATCCGAGGGACGTTCTACGGCTGAAACTCATGGTACGTTTCAGTCCGCTTGCATGACGCGGCCCATGTCGTCTATCTACGCCCGGGTGCTAACCTGATTTCTTCTTAGGTCCTTCTCATCTGGTCAGCTCGGCGCCCTTCAAGTTGCCTGAGTTCCGCTCATTCTGTGACATAGGATGGTCGACGCCCTACACTCAGTCATGATCATAATTGCCAACTGGAAGTACCTCATCCAGAGCTTTGGAGACTGGGACGTCGTAGACGACATCACATGGTAAGCGATGTTCTTTTCCGCGGTCCGTGCAGAAAATGACCTCCGTCTGCCATAGGCCTACAGCGGTACGTGTTTACGCGCATTTCTGTTCAGCAGCGGAGTATTCGCTGAATGACCACGCCGCTAGGTATCGATTGCATTCACAGTAAGTGGAATGTGCTTTCGCTCGAGATCGCACTCAACTGATCGGTCGCAGGCGATTATAACATTTTTCGTGCACTGGTGAGCCCGTTCACACAGAGTTAAGTCCCTGCTCCTCCCATCCTAAGTCCCTCCTACAGCTTCTTCATCCACCGAATATTCAACCGTGAGTTTTGACCACCCTCTCCCATCCTCTCTGCCCCCCGACCAATGCACATCCAGTGAGCCGCAAGAACTACTATATCACGATCCCGCTGGTGCGTTTCCCCTCGTATCAACTCCGCCCAAACAAGTATCAACGCGGGCTCTTCTTTTCCCCCCTAGCTCTTGCTGGCGCTCATGCGTCTGAGTGAGTCCCCTTCCGAAGAAGCTCCTCCTCGCGCCTCCCGCTGACAGCCCCCGCGCTCGGTCCCGCACAGTCGCCGCGTGTAGTGAGTTTCCGCTTGCCCCCTTCCCCGCCCCCTGCTCACAACGCTCACGAACTTCCGTGCCACAGTTACGACCTCGAAGATGTACGTCGCTCCTGCCAATGCTCGTCGTCCCGACTTTGCGCTGACCGCGCCGCGCGCACATCTGTGCCCACAGGATCCACATGAAGACCTATTCGAGCTTCGTGCATGGGTATGGCGTGAGTGCATTCACGGTTCACGTTTCACGGTGCGGGGCGCAATCGGACGGTACCGTCGGCTGACGAACAACGCCTCTCGTCCTCTTCGCATCGCGTCCTGCTTCGTGCTTCGTGCGCTGGGCGCTGTGATCTTCCCCCTCCCCTTCCATGCCTCCGGCGCAGAAGTACGTGTTCACGATCGGCCTGACGTCCGCCGCGTCGCTCGACGTGTTCATCACCATGGCGCTCTGCTACTATCTGCGTCGGGGCCGGTCGCCGTTCGGAAGGTGCGTCGTCTCTCTTGCTGCGGACCAGTGTGCATGCTGACCGTGCGGGCGGTCCGCCGCGCAGTATGGGCCGGATCATCGACGCGATCACGCTCTACACGGTGGAGAACGGGATGCTGACATGGTGAGTGCGACGTCGCGTGTGCTGTGTGCAACTTCCCGCGCGCTCTATTCGTATTCGTGTTCGCCCGTTAATAACATGTCCTGCTGCAGCATCACGACCATCGCGTCTCTTATCTGCGTGAGTGTCAATGTTAATGCCCGGAGTGTACCGAGCGGTGGGAGAAGCACAGCACAGCACTAACGCCGCGCGATGCTCGATAGTGGCTCACGATGCCGACGAACCTCATCTTCCTCGGGCTGCACTTCGCTATCAGCAAACGTGCGTGCCCTCTTTCCCTCGGCTTCCCCCCTCTCTTTCCCTCAGCTTCACCCCTCCCCTTCCTCTCCCATCTCTCCCGCCTGCCGGGCTTCTTCTTGGCTTCGCGTTCAGCGCTGACACAAGCTTTGCGCACCCGCATCTCCCCGCGTCCCCCAATCTTGCTGATTGCAGTATACGCTAACTCGTTCCTGGCGACGTGAGTGGCATTCCCCCCTCCCCCGAGCCCCCTCAAACCGTATCACGCCTTGTCATTGTACTCACGACCACGAACTAAAACGACAGGCTCAACGCGCGCAAGTCCCTCATCAACAAGTCGTCCGGCTCGTCGGGCGACCACCCGCTGCCTGTGCTGTTCCCCAGCAGCTTCCAGCGCCGCGCGCGCGACGGGGACCATGGGCACGGGCCCGTGGCCGGTGAGTCGCCTTCTGTGGTTTTAGCTTCATCTCTCCTCTGCGGCTTCTTGTTCTTCTGTCTTCGCTCCTACCCTTTCCATTCTGATACCCACACCACCCCTTCAACTTCCTTTTTGCGGAGAGCGGTTGGGCGTTCTGCTTCCCCGTCTGGAGCCCACATTTCCGCCTGCCGTTCTTTTTCGTGTCCCCCCCCCTTTCCCCCCGGTCGCCCTTCTCCCGTCACCCGCCCCCGACTCTCATGAGAGCTGACTGTCGTCCTCGCCCCAGCAGCAACCCAGCCAGACAGACACGCGCCTGCAGGTGACGGTCGAGAAGACGATCCACCACGACATGAGCGACGAGCTCTCGTCGGGGCGCGAACACGGGGTCCGGCTCTCGCGCACCGAGCCCGCGGCGACGCCCGACTCCCTCGACGACCTCTCCAAAACGCCCCCGGCGGAGTACCTGAACCTCCCTGGCGCCACGATCGGGCGTGCGGCGTGAGCCCCCGAGACGCGGACATTGGGGACGGGGGAATGTATTTATGCAGTGCATCGCTTGTGGCTCGTGAGTACGGACGCGGCACTGCGCGGTGTCCGGCTGGAACGCTGTATGCATCATGCTGTATGTGTGTTGTCGGTGCGCGGCGAACCCAACGCCGCTGCGTGCACGATCATTACTACCTTCCATTAGCATTAGACTGGTTGTACCTGCAAATCCGCTGCCTACTACTCCCCACCGTCCCTCGTGTATTCCAAGACTCAAGTGCTGTCTTAACTGTAATCGTAGAGTCTCGAGGCTGTGCCAGTGCCGTTCGACGGAACAGTCTACCGCGCAGTCGCTACCTTATTGATATTGTATTTAATGCTCCCCGGTGCCGCGACGTTAATATTATGATACCGCTGTACTGTAAGCAGCATCCGCCGGCTGGCTTCTGGAGGAGATGGATGCCACTTCGTTGCCCGCGAGAGCTCGGAGCTAGTAACCCTGGGACAAATCCAAGACCTCAGGTCTTTCGATCGGACATTTCGGTGGCAAAGGAGGTTGTCGTGTTAGTATGTAACATTTCTTCCCCACTGGGCTGGCCCCATAGGCTGGAGCTTCCGGGAGTGAATTAGATATGGTTAGATGTGGTTATTTCATCCGATAAACTTGAAGTTCTTGGCAAAAGTTGAAGGCGGTAAAATGCCAGTCCGAGGATATTATGCCACCAACCTTGAGGTGTCTCCGGTCGTTTCTCAGAAATCAGTGGGCCAAGGATAGCTTATTATCTGGGTATGCATGACACCACATTCGTAAACGCAAGCCACTTGTGTCCGCCACTGAGGCCGGGCCGCCGGGCCCTGCCGCAGGTTAAAGTATGCCGTCGCGGCCACATCGGCCCGTTATGGCCTTACGCATTGCCGGTCGACCCGACCACGTCGGAGTCGCGGACCACGTCGGCAACCCATGTCCAGGCCCACCAGGTGATCTCAAGTGCATTGCACCTTGCCGGCTGCGCCCATCGTCGCCGCCAGGCTCCAGCGATCACCGCCACAGCCCACCTCACATTCCCTATTCCCGCTTTCGAACGCAAAGTACACACTTGAACGCTCTCCCTGGATTTCTGGACTCCAAACGTTGCACCCGACGCATCTTCTGCATCTCCCGCGATGAACGACGGGCACCCTACGATCACAATCGACCTGGTGAGCGTCCCCCGTTCCCCCTGGACAGAAGAAGGCGGGGCGAGGAGACGAGAGGAGAGCTGACGCAGGGGGGCAGGAAGGTCCTTGACCGGCTGCAGACCAAGGAGGTCCTGCGCGCCATCCTGCACTCGATCCTGTTCCACAGGCTGTTCGGGACGGTCCGCCCGCGGACGTTCGAGGTGCTCGATGTGACGATGGTGAGCATTCCCTCACTCTTGAGCTATGGCCATGTCTTTGTGTCTATCGCGGGTATATGCGCGGATTTTGAGGCGCGCTCGTCCATATATGCGCTGGCAGAGGCGAACCTGGAGAGATGCTGATATCAGCCCATGAAGGTTGCGTCAGGCTGACGCATCAATGCGGCGGCACGGGCGCGGGATTCGGCTTTCATGTCAGACAAGGATGCGTGCTGAAAGGTGGTCGTGTGCACAGCCCGGCGTGGACGACCAGGAGATCTCGCGGCTCGTGGAGGAAAGGGTGGATGCGTTTTGGAAGGGCGTCGAGGGCGATGCAAACAAACGTGGACAGGTGCGTCTGATCCCTGTCTGTATGCTGGTATCGTTCTGTCTAATGGCCTGATTTTCTGTGTGCGCCCGCCGCCGCCGGCCATTCGCCGTGACGGTCCCCCTTCGATCTCCCTGCGCCCTGCTTCAAATTGGGTTTGGCTTCTGTCTTTGTTGCGGTCGGAACGACAGATATTGGTGACATTCTCGGAGAAGAGGCAAAGGAGGAATTGGTTCCTCATCGGAGAGGTATGTCCATCAGTTGTCTTCACCCTCGAACCCTTGTCCGATGCGGCTCGTCTAAGCATCACCGCGGGCAAAGCGAGATGGTTCACGAAGTGAAATGCCAGGGGTACTTTGGGCCACTGAACTTGCCTTCTGCATACCCCTCGCCCATTTGTTTGTCTCTTTGTCCTGGGGAGATGGTATGGGCAGGTTAGGTGGCCCAAGCACTTCGGAAAGATACCCCCAGTTGGAGGATCAGACATTCCCTGCCTTGCATACCACTGCCTACCGAGCCTTCCTTCCCATTTTACAGCTGTGTCGGCAAAAGTTGTCGTCTCCGAAAGAAGTCGTTCAGCATCGGCCACCTGGCCAATGCTGATGCCTATTCACGAAGCTCGGCGCGACCCATGCCGAGCGCAGCTGGCAACATAGGCCGAGTGGGTCTCGTTGCGCAATGCACGCGAGTGGATGACATTCATCGTTATATCTGTACAACAACCAACATGGTGCGCGAGACGACAACTTCATGGTGGAAGCACAGAGGGGATTCGCGATCATACAACTCCCGCGCGGGTCTGTAATCTTGTGTCGCACCCGGTATGTCGCGCGAGGGAGGGCTTCATCCATGCGAGGCTGCGACCTGAGGAAGCCAGGCCATGAGCATCTTCGGGTCTTCTCAGCGTCGGTTCCCTAGCTAGCTAGAATGATTTTCTCGAAGACGACTATCATTTTGCAAACAGCTGTATGTTCGTCCGTGTCCGGAGGCTTGACTACGGCTTAACATGATTGAACCATGGCTAACTCCTTGTCCTTGTTCCAGGAAGAGGTTCCTTGGGAGCAATGGTGACTCCCCTTCCGTTGCACCTGCCACAGTCGCTGATGTCGGTTTAGGATAATCAACGCCGAGATCCGCCAACCATCGGAACGAGGTCAGTCGTAACGCTCGTGCGTCGTGCCGGTCATGTCATTCATTAAACAACATGACAGAGCGACAGAAATTCAACTCGGATCTCGCTTCGACCTTAACCAAGAGCCTGCAGACGATGCTGATGCACGCATCGTCTGAGCGGGGCCGTTCTGCCGTCCCTCTCATCACCAACGCGCAGAGCATCTCTCCGTTCCCTATCAAAATCACTGTCAAGGTGGGCGGGGTCGAAGTTGCATGACGGCCACAGCCGTCTGGGCCAGGGACGAGGCGATGCGCGGAGATGGATCTGTGTTGTAAGGAGGGGAAAGCCTGTTTCTATAGAAGTAGGTGCGTTCATACCCGGGAAACGTGCTTCGCAATATTCGTCCGGCTTACATTTTGAGTTCGGGGAGGCAGGCTCCAAGGCTCGATCGTTGGCTCTTGGTCTGTATTATTAGGAAGTGCCATTGTCCAAGGCTATATCGGCTACTGCTTTACTGACCGAAGACGTTCTTCTCGTGGGGCCAAGCCCCCTTGCTGCCTCGTTGCTGCGGGTGGATTGCCCCTCTGATGCTGCGACCGTGACGCGAGTGTGTGGGACAACGACGAGTGCTCGGATGACGCCAGCGCTCGGGTCATCACGGGCGCTCCGCAGGCCAATGGGTTTGTATGACCGACGAACGTGCAAGGGGCGGGCGGCCGTGTCTCTCCTCGTTCGCAGGCTCACCGACATGTGTCGCTGCAACGGGGCATTGCTCCCTGGGCCGTGCAGGCTTCCCCTCGCTCTCAAGCCGGTGTTCGTGCCTTTCTTCAAGGACCGCCAGACCCTGCGGCACCGACGTCGCTATCCTGTCTCCTCCCGCTGCCCAGTCGGGCTCACAGACGTACTTATAGCTAGCTGGAAGCACCTTGCCCATCTCCGCCTCTCTCCTTCTCCCCACACTCCGCGCCCAGGTCCTCGAGGCTCCGCTTGTCTGATATCAGACTGCCGCCATCGCGCTAGTGCGTCCAGCATCCGGCCCGCACCAGCTCGATTCCAATCAAGAGCCCCACCGCCCACCCCACCCACAAAGCACTTATTGCATCCATGCCGCGGCGTAAAGAGGCCTCCCTGCCCCCTTCTCTCGTCCTCCCCAGCTCCGCCTCGACGTTCTCCGCCGTATCTCTCTCCCCGTCGACGTCGACATCCACATCGCCCGCGTCCGCGTCGTCGTCGCGCGGCACGCGCGAGAGCATCCAGAGCACCGTCGACTCGGGGTACGCGTCGAGCCCGCCGCGCTATCAGCCCCAGCCCCCGCTCCAGCCCAGCAGCTACCTGCCGCCGCACCCGGACTACATGCTCTCGCGCACGTATGAGAACTGGCGGATCGCGGACGCGGCGACGCTCCGCCTGTCCGGGGACATCCGTGCGCTCGAGGACTGCAAGGACCAGCTGCGCAAGGCGAAGAAGAGGCAGGGTGCGGAGAGGTGCGTTTCCTCCACTCCTCTTCTTTGCGTTGGTGTTGTGTTGGTGTTGTTTGTGTCTGTGGTGGTGTTGGTGTTGGTGTTGGTGGTCGTCGTGATGCTGCGAATGGCTCGCCGGTCCGTTCGCGTTCTCACTTGCGTTCCGTGGGACGGACAGGCCGAAGACGAGCCGGAAGCCGTCGTTGTTGCAGCTCAGGTTTCGGAGGAAGACCCTTGACACGCCCACGCCTGAGCCGATCTCCCCGCCGCCCTCGTCCGCGTTCCAGGTGGATGACGACCTTCCCAGCGTCGAGCAGCTCGAGAAGCAGCTCGAGACCCTCAACAATCGCGTGAGTACCCTTTAAGTTTTAGCCATCGATACCCATCTCCCATCTCTCCCCTCCCCATGCTCGATCGTCAAGCCCTTTCCTTTCCGGAAACGCCACTCCGCACAGATCTCCCCGTCTTCTCCCTGCTTCTTGCCCTGCTTCTTCCCCCCGCTCCCCTTCCCGGAGGCTTTTCCGGGCATTTCTGACAGTCATGCATGTTCCCCTCGTGTTGTGTGCTGCAGATCGCGGCGACGGAATCTGCGTCTGAACGACTAGACGCGTGTTTCGAGGAGTTGCGGAAAGTGCTGGACGACGGACGGCCGGTGTCATGGCAGAGCTTTGCGTAAGTCGTTCTTAAAAATATCACAGTTTTAGCCCCCAACTTCGCCCGACTCACTCAACCACTCATTCGCGTTGCCATTCTACGTGTACGGTATACGTATGCAGGAGCAGCTCGAGCGACGACCACCACCCCCAGAACTACGCGGACGAGTACACGCGCGCGCGCAAGGCGGTCGCGGCGCGCGATCAGGCGTATCTCGATGTGAGTACTGCTGCTCCTCTAATGTTGATATAATATATATCCGCCGTCGCTGGCATCTTCTGGGAGAGTGAGCTCATCGCTGTCGTATGTCTTTGTAGAGCAAGGGGACGACGCAGGCGATGGAATACGCGCGCACGGCGATCCAGTCGGCGCACCACCACTACCGGCAGGCGATGGACCTCGTCGACGCGGTGTGCAGTCCGAAGAAGAACAGGTGGGAGGCGATCCTGGGCGACGAGCAGAGCAGGCAGGAGACGTATCGCGGTGAGTGCTAGTCTCAGTCTCGCGCATCTGGATCGACAGCGTCGCGTCCACCCATCTTCAAGGTCCCATCCACGCCGATTCGTACCTTTCCCGTCCCTATTCTCCCACTTGGCCCCATGCTTGCTTCCCCGTTGTGGCGCTCTGTGCTGCCGATTGCTGACGGGGGTCCATACACAGAGGCGGCCGAGTGGGCGCAGAAGGCACAGATCTGCTTCAACGAGTGCGTGCAGTCGCTCACGCCGCACTGGGCGCTCCTCAAGCGCGACGAGCTGCAGGACTGCGAGGACCTCAAGCAGACGGGGCTGTTGCAGGCGGTGCAGCTGTACAAGCTGATGTACGGAGGGAAAGTCCTGCAGATGGGCATCACACGTGCGTACCCACCTTCCGTTCGTCCGTTCACATCCTATCCCCCCCCCTCCCAACACATTCCACGTTCCACTGTCGTTGTGGATGTGGGGTGCGTGGGTGCTTCTGTATCATCATTTCCAGCGTGACTGACCTGTTATCACCCCTCTCCCCCTTGCGCCCATGCGTATCACATCCGCTGCCACCCCGAACTACCCAACCGCCCGCATGTAGAGCAAGTGCAAGTGATGATCCAGAAGCAGGACGCGATCTTCGCGCGCCTGACCAACTTCGCGGTCTGGGTGCAGAACTGCACGCAGGAGTGCGCGATGGTCGAGCTCGAGGCGCGTGAGGCGCGCGACGCCGCGCGCAGGCACATCGTCCAGCTCTGGGTCCGCGCCGACGAGGAGACGGAGAGCTTCAGCCTCGTCGCGCCCGGCATGAGCGTGCACGTCGGGAGGGGTTATTGACCCCCTCCTCCCCGCCCCAATCGGTTCTCGTGGTTGCGAACCAATTCCTTTTCCTTTTCCCTTTCCTTTCCCTTTCGCTTCATTCGTCGGAGGCTCTGCCGTGGTTCGGACTGGGTGTGCTTCCGGGGCGCTATCGCTCCCGTTTCGCTCATCACGTTCTGGACATGCATCCTGCTACTGCTACTTTCTGCGTAATTTATTGCCTCAGCTCTCTTCTTGTGTATACCGCTGTCCGTTACGTTACCATCTACGTCCGCTAGGCTTCCTTCTCCCCATCATGTGTCCCCCGTATCCACCCGGTGAGCGCTGCTGCCCGCTCCTGTACTGACCTTCATATCGCATCGTTACTTACCTGAGGTGTATTATTCGCACTCGCATTCCCATCCATGTACGTCACGTCATGTCCATATCCCGCACGTTAGACAATTCCTATGAGGTTCAGACCTTCCAACTCGGATATCTTGTGCTTCGTGTCACTCAGAATGCGCCCAATGCTCCTCTTCCGTGCTCCGCTTCCCTCGCAGGGGCTTGTGTTCTCACTGGGTCTGGACGGTATGTTCAAGCTGTGGACGAGGAGGCCATGTAATTCACTAGCGTGGACACTTCTGACGTCGCTGCCTCCCAGGTTCCGCGATCAACGATCCATATGCTGACTCAGTAAACCGCACGTTCAGACATTCAGGATGGTTCGTTGTGGTCCACGAAACGCACATGCCGGCGAGAACGTGCATGAAATAGGCAATCTGCGGAGACAGCGCTAGCACGGCGTAGACTCCTCGTCCGTCGAAGTAGGACATAGTGCGCCGTGAGTACTTACTCAACTTTCTTCCAAGTGCCGTACCGTGCTTGCCACCGTACATCGGCAACCAGACCTCTTCACATCTGGGCCCTACTAAGCTAGAAGGCCCAGAGGGATGTCAACGTACAAACTCTCTTCTGAGCCGACAAAGAACATCAATAGCATAACCATAACCAGGACTAAACTGTGACAGGACTTCAAGTCGTCCGCCCTACACGCCTCTCTCGGCCCTGCGCACGATGCGTTTTCGCCGCTGATGGCGAGGCTCGTCGTCAGACTCAGATTCAGACAACCAGCCCCAGTCCTCGGGCCCTGACTCAGACTCCTCGCCCCGGTTCGACATGTCGCCCTCGGACTCGGCGTCGGGGTCCGGCCCCAGCCACATCCCGTCGTCGAGCCACCAGTCCCCGAGCGGCTGCACGGCCCACGCCGTCTGCACCATCCACACGTCGCGCACGCACGCGAAGCGCGTCCCCGGGCCATCCGCCCTCGCCCCATCCTCACCCTGCGTGAGCATCGACGGGTGGCAGATCACAGGCAGGTCGCGCGGGAGCGGCGTGGCCGCGAGCAGGCCCCGCGCGCTCTCGAGCGCGGGGGCGGCGCGTGCGCGCATGCGCGCGAGGAGGGCCGCTGCGTCGGTAGGCGTCCAGGCTTGTGTGTCTGCGACGCCTCTCAGCCAGACGTCCAGATGGCGTAGGTTGTGCAGGGGCTCCCCTAAGTCGAAGAGCGCGCATATGCCCTCCACGGTGTGCACTTGGGGGTAGAATATGAAGTGCTCGAGGACGGGGCACAGTTGGGAGAGCCATGCGAAGCCTGAGCCGGTGCATGGGGTGTCGGAGGAGACGTGCAGGTATGTCAGCGTGCGGCCGAGTCGCTCCATGGCGATGGTGGGGAGCTCGTTGGTGGAGACGGTAAGCGAGCGGAGCCGGGGCAGGTCCCACATCCAGACGGCACGCGAAGACGGTTTGGGGGCGTGGCCGCAGAAGTCGAGGTAGAGCTCGTCGAGGTATGGCAAAGACGGGAGCTTCTTGGTGGGTGCGCGATAATGTGGGAGGGCAAGGGAAGTGAGGCGGGGGGAGACCAGTATGAGGCTGTGGATGGCTATGTGCATCTCCCGTACGTCCGCGTCCGAGTCCAAGTCCGAGTCGTCCCAGCAGTCGAACGAGGCGAGGTCCAGTTTTCGGAGGGCGGTCGCCGGGGCGTGAGCTTGCAAGGCTGGAAAGACGAGCTTCGGGAGGATCCAGAACGGGTTGCTCTCTGGGCCGCTCATCCGCTCCCACCAACGGTCATTGTCGAGGTACCCGATGCTGTCATCGCAGCAGGGATGGCGGATGAACGAGACCTCCTCGAGGTAGCTGCATCTCTTGAAGACGGCTTGGAGCGGACGGGGCTTGACGTCCCAGTACGGAAACATCACGATGCACTGATACAGAGTGACCTTGCGCACCAAGGCACCAAAGTTGAACCCAGCCGCATTCATGGCGGACAACGTACGAGCGAGAGCAGGGATCTGCTGGAGACGACGGATGACGATGTGTTTGTAGAGGCCGCGCGTTGCGGGTTTCCACCAGCTTTTTGACACGAGAGGGAGGGAACGGCGGAAACGCATCTCAGTGGACCACTGACTATTGTGACCTCGCGTTAGCGACAGATCGTATTGGTGAAGCGAGGTGGCGAATATCTGCTCGCACACTTGGGCGATGATGTCGGCCGGGAGAACGGGGCGACGAGCACGTAATGAGTTGGCTGTTGTCCTACATTCTCAACTTAGAAAAGTGTGAAGCATGAAACAAACACTATTATTCCAACTTACGTGGGAGGCGGCAGGCTGCGGGGAGGCCGTGTTCGATTTGAAGTCCTGTTTGAACTCATGCTGTGGCAGAGCGCCAGCCGACGCCTAAGACCGCGCGTTTCGTCGAGATCAAGGTCTCTTTGTATGCTTAGCTTTGATGCAATAGCAGCCGTGTTCCTTAGAACCTGAGTAGGGAGATAACAGTGGAGGGAGTAGCGGAGGAGTCTGGAGCTACGCTGCACAGAACAAACGTGACGACTTGGCGTTGAAATAGACGCCGCGGCGACGTTCACGGGCGTCTCCATTGCCATTCTGAGACAGGGAGATTGGTCTGGGCAGCCGGCAACTCTTTTGTTGTTCTGTCTGCTGTTCTGCACTTTTATCAGGAAAAGGTCGGGGGTCTAAACTGGTATACATCTCTGGATTTCGGAATGCTTGGTGCATCGTTCATATGTACATCGTGTAGTCTCGCCATCATCAGGTTATGTATGCGTTACTAGAGTCGTGAGGCCATCATCGGAAGCAAAGGACTCCGAGTCGGAGAGCGCACAGCGCCATGAAATGGACTCGGAAGGAATAAAATAAAGTTGAAGTTCGTGCGTCTCGTTAATCGTACCCACCGACTTACGCCTCTTGCTTAGAATCGGCCTGGGGCGGAGCCGCCGCAGCCTTTGGCTGCTGAACTTGAAGGTCAGGTGCCTGCGAGAAGAGGCGGGGATGGCGTGCAACCTGCGCAGAATCCGTCCCAGATCAGTGTCGGACGCCGCCCCAGGACTCGATAAGGGGGTGCAGGAACTCACGAAAGACCGCACGCGCTTGCCGTACACGTACATCGGGACGGACACGAGCCAGGAGGTGGCCTGGCACGCTGCGAGGATGAGCAGCAAGGCCTTGATGCCGCGGGCAGCGATGATGCCGTTGGCGACGAAGGACATGCCGTACAAGATCAGGTTCTTCGCGCAGTAGGCGATGGAGAGCATGTGCAGGGCGTCGGCGCCGTGCGTGTCGACGCCGTACGTCACCGCTGCTCCCCCAGACACGACCACGCTGAACGCCACCATTCTGTCCGGCGTGCCATATGCGCCATGGTCCGCGGGAGGATCCGGAGGCGGGGGCAAGGTGGCAGGCATGTCCAGGGACAGGGACGAAGAGGGAGAAAAGAGACGATGAGCAACTGCGTGCATGCTGAAGGGGAATACTTGTGTGACGTACGCAAAGCATGCAACAGCGCCGATCCAAGGCATGTGGTGGTCAGTTCCCACTGCCCAGCCTACGTAGCCGAACAACCCGACCAGAGCCCCGAACATGAAGATGAGTCGGTACTCGGGCTCGAATATCCCACGGTTGCGTTGGGACATCCGGACGATCGCCCAGTCGTTGAGGGGACCGGTGAAGAGCATTGCGAGGAGGACGCCGACAAGGCCGCCCAGGTGCGTGAGGCCCTGAATGACGACACAAACATCGAGATAAATTTGTCGACGCGGCATGAGCGGTAACTAACAGAGCGGCGCACGATTTGGGCTCTTTTGGGCTGCGTTGAAGTGATATGTAACGGTGAAGATCGTCGACGAGCACAGCGAGAGCAAACCTGTCCGTGAGCATTGCCTGCTCTCAGAATGTGAACGGTGGGTTTGGAACGTACTGAACCACACCACTTGCATCCCAAAGCCTACGAATATGAACCATGCCTGTGGTATAGCGTGAGCGTTCGGATCTGCACTACGGATCGGAATCGACGCCGCACGCACCACAGGCGACAGGATGAGCGCAAAGGGTCGGATGAAGACCTTCCAAATGCTCTCATCTGAGAAGGTACCGTTGTATATCTTGAGCTGGGAGATGAAGAGGGGCGGTTCCGAAGGGGGTGGAATCTTGCTGTCTTGATGCGCCTGGGGCATCTCCTTTATGTCGTCGCGGGACCTGTTGCCAGTTACGCCCTCCGTGCCCTCCGGGTCGTCGGGGGATTTGAAGCGCGAAGGACTCGCAGTGTCGAGTGCTCGGCGATGGTACGATGTCTGGAGAACGTCATCCGTGCTTGCGATGTGATGCCAAAAGCTGACTAACCTCAGGCACAAATAATAACGCCCCGATGAAGGAGAGTCCGCAGGCGATGCTAGCGAACCAGAATCCAAACTGCCAGGACAGCGTCTGTATCACATAACCGTAAACGAAAGGCCCGCTGCATTTTCCCCCGTTAGCCCACGATTCATGTGCGTGATACAGAAAAACACGACATCTCACAATGTTGTACCGGCTGTGAGGGAAAAATTCCATATGACGGAGCGGGAGCCGCGCTCATGGACGCTGGAAAGACTTGAACGTGAGTTCACTCGCACAGCAAGGATTACAGGTTGTGCCAAGTGTTACAACTTACAAGTAGACGTGCGAAATCTTTTTGAGCACGCCAATGAGCACGCGCCGGATACGTGATCAATACGCACGCTTGCGGCGCAGCCATTCCAAACCCCTGAAAGACACGAGAAACGCGGACGGATGCTAGATCCGGGCTGAGGGCCGTCCAGCAGCAGGCTAGGAACATCTGCGAACGGTCAGCATCGACACCGGCGTAGTAATGCGACAGTAAGAAATACACACCACGAAAGTGGACAGCAGATAGACGATCCGATGGCCATACTTGACAGCAAGCGTATTTTGAAGAAGCCTGCCGCCAGTTGTAATGAATGCGCCAGACCACATAGTGAATGAACTCAGTCAACGTACGTGGATATCACCAATGTAGGCACTGAAGGAGGACGCAATGTCATCAACTGACGTGTCGAATTCCTTCGCCAATAACACGTAGCCAGGAGTGGCAAGAGAGACCAGTACGCCTGTCAAGCTTGTCGTGAAGACGCTGAGTGAAGATAGACGAGGGGAGGGGAGCCGGTGAGCGAACGATGAGACGGGAATAACTTGAATGAGGACAGAAAACCCTCACAGCGTCGCTAGGCAGGCTTCCTTCTTCCACTTCGGCCAGTTCAGTCTGTCGTGGGTGGAATGGTCAGGAATGCGTCATATATTTCCGACAATGCAAGAGACAGATGGCGTACGGATCACGAGGGTCGTCTGAAGGCTGAGGAATGAGGATGATGTCAGAGTGCTGGCCAGTTCCGCGTTTGAGGTCCGTTCCTTGGTCTGTTTTCACCGAGCAGACCCTTCCGCGGTCCGACAGCAGCCCGGTCCCTGGAACGTTGTCCAACTTGTGGTCCTGTGTCCACAAGCAGTTCATCATGAATGATGGTCGCTGACAACAAATAAGTATAGGCGCACCGAGAATCCCAAAAACCATAGTGCTGAGGGTATGGAAGCCGGACGACGGTGGGCACAATGCTGCCATGCTCTTCCACCGCTTTATATAGTGCCGTACGGAAACTTCACACAGGCTACCACCGCTCGGCACCTCCAAGCCTGAGCATGATCACCGGTCAGTCAGGCGAAGTGCAAGCAGATCATTACGTCTCCCGCTCGGCTTGCACATGAAGCTCTAAAAAAGTACCATTGTGAAGAACAGCCAATGGTGGCGTCAGCTATACCTGCGGCAAAACGCTGTATAGAGCTGATCTAAACTTCTATCAAACACAGAGCCGAGGGAGTTGTTGCGGAGCGTACCAGGTATATAGTCTACTATATGCGCTCTTAAGTTCAAGGGCTGGCTTTCATACTTAGGACGGCATGGCGCAGGTACGGCATGCATGCTGCACGACTCGCTGCGCTTAGCCTGCGACATTCCACCGTCAGAAGTTAGCCCGAGGCTCGGGCTGAACGGTGCTGTTTCAAGGAACACTCTTGCACACTCATGGTGAACAGAGCACTGCGGATCGATGCATGTGGAAAAGGCCTGTATCCCATGGCGGTCTGAAATGGTAACTCACTGGTTAAGGTTGAACGTTGAGCACCATGTCAGCTGGGCGTTGCTGTACATGTACTAGATGGAGCCGAGGAGGTCCCCAGAGACGACCTTGGATGTGCCCTCAGTGAGGGGCGACAACGTACGTCTTCATTCCTCGGTGCCCTGAGCGTCGCCCGTGGGGTAAACAGTGCAGAGGGAGGCAGCCATGCTCGGAGAAGGGTAACATGCCAGTGGTCGCTGTCAGCTGGGGGTGTACCGCAAAAAAAAACAGTGGTTAAGATGCAAGGGGATGATGCTCATCCTCTATTTAGGATAATTGCTGGAGTTAGACGGTACTCTTCCGACGAGAGCTGACAGCATTAACGTTGACTCCAATATGTCAACGCTGATTTTTCCCCAGCCAGTTCAGTTGTTGTTGCAGTTGCTGTTGCTGTATGCCCCGTACACCACCCACCTCAAGACTACGAACCACCCGCCGCAACGCCACGCCCATCGTCATCGTCAGTGGTCGCTGTCAGACTCCTCGTCTGATACCCCACTCTCCGACTCTGAATCCCCGCCAGGCTCGACTGATCGCCACCAGAGCCGTCGCCCTCCGAGGCATAAGGGTCAAGGCCATAGACGTATAGACGTACCCCAGCCCCGCGGGCAGCCACGTCCTCTCGTCAAGCCACCAGTCCTCGAGGCGCTGCACGCCCCACGCCGTCTGCGCCATCCACACGTCGCGCACGCACGCGAAGCGCGTCCTGCCCCCGCCCCCACCCTCGCCCGCGAGCAACGACGCCGGGTGGAAAATCGTCGACAGGTCGCGATGGAGTGGCGTGACCGCGAGCAGACCCCGCACTCTCGAGCGTGTGCGTGCATGTGCACAAGCAGGGCCTTGGCTGCGCTGGGCGTCCAGGCTTGCGTGTCTGCGACGCCCCGGATCCACACGTAGAGGTGGCGCATGCTGCGTAGGGACTGAGGCTCTGCCGAGTCGAAGAGCGTGCATATACCCTCTACTGTAGGCGTAGAGAGGTAACATACGAGGCGTTCGAGGGTGGGGCACAGTTGTGCGAGCTGCGCGAAGCCCGTTCAAGGGCACGGGGTGCTGGAGGAGAGGTGCAGGTATGTGAGAGTGCGTGCGCCCGAGAATCTCCAGGACGATGGTGGGGAGCTCGTTGGCGAAGGCGGCGACGACGATGGTGAGGGAGCGGAGCCGCGGGAGGTCCCACATCCAGGTGGCGCGCGCAGACGGCTTGGGGGCGTCGCTGCAGAAGTCGATGTAGAGCTCTTCGAGGCACTGCAACGCCGGGAGTTCCTCAGTCGATGCGCAGTAGTTAAAGTTCTGCAGCGCGAGCGAGGTTATGCGGGGGGTCGCAAGTATGAGACGATGGGTGGCTGCGTGCATTTTCCTCGTGAGCGATTCCCGGTCTGCTTCCCTCCAGTCGACCGACGCGAGGTCCAGTTCGCAGGGGGCGGTCGTCGGGGCGCGAGCTTGTACAAAGGGCGGGAAACACGATATTGCGGAGCATCCACAAGGGATTCGTCCCTAGGCCGCCCATCCAGTCTCAGCTAGTGGGGTTGTAGCGCTTTGTCAGGCCGTCCTCGCCGGAGGGGTCATGAACGAGTGACAGCTCCTCGAGGGCGACGCACCGCTCGAAGACGGCTTGGAGAGCGAACGGGTTGACGTCCCAGTCCGGAAACATCACGACACACTGATAGAAAGCAACCTTGCGCACCAGCGCCCCAAAGTCGACCCTTGCGTCCTTGGAGACAACGTGCGGAAAAGGTAGGGGATCTGCTGGAGGCGACGGATGGCAATGTGCTTGTAGAAGCCGCGCGTCGCAGGCTGCCACCAGCTTTTTGTGACAAGAGAGAGGGGACGACCGAAACGTAGCTCAGTGGACCACTGACCGGTACGCCCGCGTGTTAAGGACAGGTCATATTGGTGGAGCGGGGTGGCGAATACCTGCTCGAACACTTGCACAATTACGTCGGCCGGGAGAATAGGACGAGTGCGCAAGGAGTTCGCACTGTATGACCTGTCTGCGAAGTTGTTTACTACGATACAGCATGAACATCATCCTAACTTACATGCGGTCCAGCGGCCTGGGGCGAGGTTATCGTACGCGTCTTGGGATAACTTGAGTTATTTTCCCTTTGAGAGAAGCGCCTGCACCAGCTGAAACCGCGCGTTTCTTCGAGACCCGAGTCTTGTGTGTAGCCTCAGGTGATGACATACGTCGTCATTCGAGCAGAAAGCCAAGAGCGGAGTGAGAGCAGTCCACGGGCTGTATATGAACAAGGTGGTGGTAGGTACAGTTCGAAGCGTTGGCGTCAATAAACGCTGCCTAGCCACGGGCGTCTTATGGGCGTCTCCACTGCTATTGCTAGACGCGCAGGACGTCCGACCAGTGTCAGACGCCTCTCATTCTTCCCATCTTACATTATCATAGTACATTGTCTGTTATGCCTCTGTTTTCCTCCAGGAGATCTACATTTCTTTACGTTTTGTCTATGAAGACTTACCCGCTTCTCTTCTCTTCTGATTTTCCTTCTCCTTCTGTCTTGTGAGTCGTCGACTCGTTGGCAAGGTCGTTTTTCGCTGACTATCCTCGCAGTCACCTCGCAGCTCCATTGCCTGAAGAACTTCCTAGTACAGCCCTTTCAGGCTAATAATTTCCGATGCTCTTCCAGGACCAGGACCGCAAGATATTTTCTGTAGGCAGCCCTCGGTGTCGAGGAAGTGTGCCCTCGCGATGTGGCCAGATTGTACGTCGTTCAATTTTCTCGTCGGTCACCAGTGAGCTGTGTCCTTGTCCGCAGAATTGAATTCACAGGCAACAGGTGAGCCTATCGTTTGCCTCAAACCGAAAATGCACGTTTCGTTGCCCGTGAGGGCCTTCGCCGCTCACATCAACAACGCCATGTCTCAACCACCCCGTGAATGAGAATTCGTGCGGATGTGGATGCATGTATCGAGGCACACTCTACACTGGCGACGAGCCTTACAACGACCAGAGGTTGATCGCGCAACTTCATGCATCCAAGGTGAATACGCATATCCGCAAGACCTGTTCTGCCAGCGAGCCGTGACTATCCTCCCAGATACCCCTCTCCAATATCTATACACTTGCTTCGTGTATGCAATGATCAACATCCTGCGCTCTAACCTCCTCTCCAAATCGGCTTCTGAATCCTAGACGGTCGAATTTGTTTTCGCAAGAATATGGCTTTGGAGGACCCCTTTCGTCCCAGCCTTCTACCATTTTCCGAGTCTGTAATGACATAGTATGACTTCCCTAGGGGATCGCCACCCCCCTGTTCCTCCACTTAAGTTCTGATCTTTATTCGCCTGCTTTCGTCTGCTTCTCTCTCCCAGTCATTTTCTACCACTCCCTCCTCTGATCGTCTCTCAGTCTCCTGGTACCAGCGCGGCCTGCTTCCCCCAGCCATGAACCCTCGAGACGCTTTTCCACCACCAACACCGCAAGAAGTCTTCTGTCGACGCCACCCAGTGTCCATCAACCACCCAGGTCGCAACCTACCCCTGCTCAAATTTCCAGCTCTCTCCACCGGCTCTCCTACAACCCCCCATGGCGTCTTCCGCCCCCTCGTCCTCGACGGCTCCCGCGTTCTCGCCAACCATGCATCCAACACCGAAGCCAACGGCAACTATCTTGCCTCGACAGAGAAGGCAGCAATCGCGTAGAGATCAACGACACGCCCCTCGACTTCGACTGCTACCACTTCCCCTGGGCACCCGACGCCGAGGCCCACCGCAACTACCCTATCGTGAAGACGCTCTCCGCGTTCGCGTTCCCCGCCCCCCTCCCTGACCGCTGGGCACGAGTCACGGACGCATGGCGGCAGTGCCCCACCGCGCAGCGGTTCCGCCCCGAGCAGTATTTCAGCATGGATTTCCTCGTGGAGGACCGGGACAAGCGGTGCGTCGTCACACAGCACCGAGACTGTGTGTCCCTCCCTCTCTCTAGTTGCCAGTGCATCTGCTTCCGTCCAAGTTCGAAGTTACCTTTACCTTTGCCGTGCCGTACTTCGCATACATGCCTCATCCATGCCTCTCACCCCTCTCCGCCACTCCCAGGCACGCAGTGCGCGCACCTCATCCCCGAAGCTGAGGAGCCCTGGTTCGTCTACATGCTCGAGTACCTCCCGCCCTAATTACGAGCACATCGTCGTCTGCTAGGACCACCAAATCGCCGTCGGCACGCTGCGCATCCGTGCTAAGGACGCCTGAGGGGACTTCGGTGCGCTGGTGCGGCGGATTACGTTCTATAAATGTGTCGTGGCACTGGCGAAGTACAGCATCGTCGGCTCGGACGTCCCGGACGCTCTCTGGACGTTGTATCCCACGCAAGCTGGAGCTGGACGTTTGAAGAGTGTGGCCACAGGAACTGGCAGGGACCCAGACCTCACAGCTCGCCCTCTACAACGACATCGCCTCATCGCTGCACATCATCCCTCTCGCCGTGCAAAACTCCGAGGCTCCCTCAAAGAGCTTTCCCCCAACCTGTCGTACGACGCGTATCCCGCGCCTGCGCTCATTCACCGTTCACCGTTCACCGTTCACCGTTCACCGTTCACCGTTCACCGTTCACCGAGCCCGTGCTCGACGCCCTCGGGCGACGCTGACCTACTTGCACATCTACAGCGCGGCACAGTCTCTGCTGCGACTACTTACCGGAAGCTCGCTGGCCGGGTCCCGCCCTAGCTCGAGCGACGAGCACCTCAACCTGCGCTCCCTCCCACCCCTCCTCCCCCTCCGAGGCCCGGCCGGACCGTGGGCCCGCGCGTCCTCGAAGCAACATGAGCCTCGCAGGGTGGCGTTTGGGGCACGAGTTCGAGCTCGTCCGACGTGCAGATGTGGGCACTGGGACGCCGGGCCCACGTGGTGTTCGATCGTCCATGCTCCAGCCTTACCTACTTGCAGGACATCCATCCGGGGGTGATACTTACACCCATAACCAGGAGGCTTGCGTTAGGTTCAGATCAGGATGAGATTTAAGATCTGGACGTGCATGGGGTCTACAGCCTACAGGAGTGAGGACATGCCATCTCGAGCATTACGCAGTGAAAGGATAACGTGCCAGTGACCGCGGAGTGTATTCTCCAAATTGCAATCGCGCGCATTCAAGAACGCCCGCCCAACTCTTGGCAACTGTGACCCCCGACCCGCTACAGTGTACACAACGCACCCTCGACGTCGAAGATCGAACCTACTTACAGGTGATCATCATCATCCACACCGCCGCGGACTCCGACGCCACTGGGGCACAGTTGGGGTACTTACCGACAGCACTTCAGTTTATATATAGGCCTGGCAGTACCCCAAGGCACCCTCGTCTGCCAGTACTTAAGTACTAGTGGCGAGCCAGCCACCGACGCAGGAACGCATTACAGCAACATAATTGCAACGCCACGCGCCGACGTCGACGTCTCTAACTGCTTATGTAGGTAGACGTCCGCCGTCCGGAAGATCTGAATAAAAACGAGGACGGTCAAGTCACTGTACCAGTATTTACCCTTATTTACCAGTGCTGCTGCTAGTCAACGTCAACGAGGACTAATACATAATCCTACCGCGCGCCCTCGCCCTCGGGCCTCTATTAATACCAAGTAAGTGCCGATCGACAAGTGCCAAGTACCAAGTTTCAACCACCCTCGAGACAAGATCTCCCGCACTGAGGGGTTTGAGCCAAACTGGTACAAGCCCCCGAAACGCAAGCTTCAAGCTCAAGGCCACGCTATGTCGCCAAGTAGCCTCGCTGCGCACGCCCGATCGAAGTGCTGTAGACAGCAGAGGGTGTCTAAAAGTACACTACACTAAGTACTGTTTTATATGTACACCACCCAAACGAACAGCGCGCCGTCGTCATACACACCGACGCCGACGCCGACAGCACCCGCGCAGGCCAGTCCATGCATACTATGCTATTCCGAGCAAAGCCTAGAACGAACGCGTCCGTTTGCGAGTAGTCCGCGGGGGCACCGACATCGTCCTCGTCGGCCGGTGCCGCTCCCATCCCCTCCCCACCCCAGCCCCCCAAGCCCCAGCTCCGCCAGCACGAGCCCCGACGCACCCCGGCCCCGCATCGCCGCGGCGTCCCTCGCGTCTTCGTCGTCGTCTTCGTCTTCGTCTCCGTACTCCTCGTCCTTCGTGTCCGTCCGCGACACCGTCTGCATCCACGGCGTCGGAAATGCAGGTATAACCAAATGCGATGAGCGGATGGGTGGAGAGCGTTGACGGCGGCGGCGGCGTTAGTTGCGGTGGCGGCGGGTGACCGGGCCGAGAAAACAATTGAAGCGATGACAGAAAAATGCACATGAGCACAACCGCCGACACCCCGCACACGCCAAGCCGACGCGTGGCGCGCGCAAAAGAAAACAACAAAAACACGAAGACAACGACGTACCCGTATCCGCACCGCCGCCGCCGCCGTGCTGAGGTTCGCGTTCGAGCTAGCGCTCGCGCTCGCGCTCCCACTCGCACTCGGTTCCGACGCGTCCTCCTTGAGCTGCGAGTCCTGCATGACACCGACACCGACACCGACAACGACCGCGACGACGCCGTTCAGCCGGCGCCCCGACGAAGGAAGCAACCCGGGGCGCACCGTGCTCTCTCCGGGGCCACGCTGCGTCTGGCTCTGGCTCTGGCTCTGCGCCTCGTGCAGGGACGAGATCATGGGCAGGATGTGCTGATCGGACGGCCGCGTGCGCTTCTTGAGCGATTTTCGCGCATTCAACCTGTCAAAACGTCACGCAGAGCACCGTCAGACTGCAGTCCGCGTGCTCCCCCAGGGCCGCACTTCAAACATGGTGGGGCGCCACTCACGTCGCCAATGTGGATGTAGCGTATACTGAACACCCAGGGCGGGGGGGGGGGAGAACGGTGACGTTAGCGTTAGCCTCGATCGTCGAAAAGAGGGAAGGGAGCGGAGACTTGCGTTTGGAGATGCAGAAATGCAGGGCGAGGAACACTAGGTTGCGTGGCATCGTAAGCCACTACACGTGCGCAGAGTAGTCAGTGTCAGGCGGGCGGCCGACGTCACGGACAGACGTCTCATATCAACTTACACAAATCAAAGACACAGCGGTCGTAATACTGGCAGATTGACAAGCCGATCAGTCGCCACGGTCACAGGCGGATAAATGTAATCAGACGGAGCATACCTTGTAAGTAGTCCTGTTTCGAAGGTGTACAGCGTGACAACGTCGATTAGTTTATCAGTTCTGATGAAGGAATGTTATAAGCGGACAATGCATAGACATCGCATGGCATACACTGTAGAGAAGCCCGTGCGCGAGCGTTGCAGGAGGACCATTAATGTGGTGGTGATGAGTACGTCCACGCCTGTGGATAATGAAAGGCCGGTCGTGAAAACCCACTGTGAACGAGGATGAGACAGAGATTGAGAGAGAACGTGTGTGTACGTACGCCGACCCGATCGACAAATTCGCTATAGCTGTGCAGAGTGATCCTGCCAAAAAGAAACGTCAGTCGAGAAAATCTATCAAACGCAAAAAGAAGTTCTACATTTCCGAAGTCGACACTGTGGTATTTGGATCCCAAGTTCAGCGTTGGAGATAAACGGACAGTTCCCTCTTAGAACTCACCAAGCGCTGCCGCTGTAATGCGGATACCAGTCAGCAAGGGGGGCATCGTCTCGTGCGAGCGCATATAACTCACTTAATCGGCCCAAAGCGAGGGAAACCTAGAGTGATTGCGCGTGTAAACCCAAATGCCATCTTTACAGAAGATACAACTTACGATCGGAGCGGTAATCAACCATGAACACCCGCTGACTGCGTACGTTGATCATCAGGCGCGGAGAGCTTGGAGGAGCGGTCGTTCCACTTACGCATGTAGATGCGGTGAGCAAAGAAGCTGCTCGAAGTGAGAAGGGGAACGGAAACGCAGTAAGATGGACGCGTACCAATGGGAGATCAGCGTGACAATAGCCTACAGGAAAGGTCAGTCAAGCAATCAAGGGTATGTGGCACAAGACTCACAGTGATAGCTACGGTAAGCTTGGTGGGCAGAAGGGTCAGGACTCAGATACGCGCAATGGCACGAGGACGCACAGCAATAGTCCTGGGAGGGCAAGGGGGATAGATCGGCAACTGGGCGGAGAGGGAATGACTGAGCGTGGACGCACCATGGGATATAATCGTGAATTTCGGAGTCTCCGTAGTGGCGGATGAGGTAGATCCAGCAGGACGCGAAGATCATGGCAAGATGTAGGCTGTCTAACAGCCTGAGCGGAACGTGAGCCCCCCACCAAGCACCCAAGGACAAGAGACGTGCTGACGCACCAGAGCGTGAAAGCCTTCGCGCGCATATAGTCAGGTCTTGTTGGTGCACACGAGCGGGAGGCGGACTCACAATAAGATTGTTGCGCTTGTAGTCATCTCCGCCGTAAATCCTGAGATAGAGGAAGGCCTGCGTGGTGACCGTCCCGGAGAAGCTGGACGCGGCGGAGGACTCAGTTGAGATTGTGGCGGGAACCGGAAGACGGGAGGACGTACAGGGCGGAGACAAGAGCGCCAACGAGAATGGCACCAATGGTGTTCTCGACACTGGCCATGGCTCATCGCGACTGCGCTGGGCGGCGCGTCGAGCGAAGGGCCAGTCGGAGGAGGGGCAAGAAGAAGAGGAGATGGTGGAGGAAGGAAGGAAGGAGAAAAGGACGAGGGAGCGGGCATCGCCCCGATGAGGTCAGGAGATTGGGCTGAGGCTGAAGCTGAGAGGCTGCAGGTGCCAGGACTGAGACGAACCAGCGGACACGCCGAGAGATAGATTGGCCTCCCTGACGTCCCTGGGAACCCGGCCACGCGCGACGTCCTCTCCCCATTAAAGGCAATCATATAGCCTTATCCGGCCCCCCGATGCGTAAGATCGCCGCCACGATCTCCCCAAAGGCACCTCTCCAATCGCGATAAACTCATCGCTGGCGCCCATAAACACGACGCGCTCCCCCGAATGGGGCCCGCCTTCCCAGCGCCACAACTCGCCTCCCTCGCGCCCCTCGATCATCCTCGGCCCATCGTCCACCCCGACGCCCGACGTCCGCGCTAGCCCGCCCGACCGTATGCCCACGTCGCCGCTGCCCCAAAACCCTGTCACTAGTACTTGCATTCCCGGAATATGCTATCTCGCGACGACGTGCGCTGGCAAGCTGCAAGCACTCCGATGGTGGACGCGAACGCGTGCCGCAAACACATGCATTGTCCATTGACTAATCTTACGTTGCCTCCGCCCAGTGTTCGTGCCCACGGTGCATCACCCCCATGGGCCTGCCCAGGCGCGACCGCGCACGTCACGCCCCGCGCCCGGCGTGTCCGGCAAGTACAAACGTCCTGCCCTCCAGGTCACTCTGAGGTCACTCGTCAGTCGGACAGCGAGCTTGTCCGAGGAATGGACACGACCTTGACCACACTTCTTTCGAGGCTGCTCCGCGGGACGACGCGTTCGAAGTTCGGTATGCTCGGTGCGTCCTTCCTCGCCCCAGGCACGCGAAACCCCACGCATTGCTTAATGAACCCACGAGCCCACGGCGGAGAAGACGCAGGCGGCGGAAGCAGACGACGGAAGCCAGGAAATGCGTCCGCTGCAGCTGCCCGGAGGCTCGAGGCGCCCAGCGGTCGAGCCCAGTATGGCTACCGGCTTGCCCCAACGAGCGCGAAGGTCGTCGAATGAAGGCGTCTGTGCATCATGCGCGGAGGGAAGTCAGCCCACTCGCACATTAATGATGCGCAAGAAGCACAACCTTACCGGTCACCACCGGTCTGCATAAGGCCAATCCGGGACGACCTCCGTGCGGGCAGCGGGTCCGATGGATCATTGGATGCAGCTGCAATTCACGCGCGCAGGCCCCGTGCACACCCTCAAGGTTTCGAGCCCTGGTAGACCGCTGGCGGACTTGTTTTAGCCGCTGCGGCTGGAGGGCGCGCCAAACATATGCATTAGAAGACCGTAATGCGGCCATAGGCGCAGAGAAGGGAGAAGGGTCGGTCTTCCATTAATTCATTCGTCTGGGAGGTCAATATTGAACGTCAGCCAGATCTCCGAAGTCCAGCTCCTCCGCAAATTGCCAGTCCGAAGCGGAAGGCGCGCTTCGCTGTTCTATTCGTCCGTCATGCGCACGGCACGCCTGACCTCCCAAAGGGAAGTGCGTTGGTCAAATCGAGCCTCCGTGCCGGCCAACGACGAACCCGGGTGGTTCAAACTCACCGTGGGTTGCGTCAGGCCTGAACCTCGGCCCCGCAGAGCGAACGAGAACGACCTTCCGGGATTCCTCGACGTCTCGGCCTCCGCCCTCCGCCCTCGAGCACAACGTCCCCTTCCCAACCGTTGCGGTCGTGCTCCCCGCCAAGTGGCTTCGCCGCTCTCGACGATCGCACCAATCCCGCATGCAAGCCAAGCTCGCGGGCGTGAAATGGCTCAGCTGCACCCGGTGTGTGCTGCGGACACCAAACTCAAGCTCGGAACGGAAGCACGGTCGTGTTCAGGGTCGCCCTAATGAAACCAAACAGGTGATATTAACTTCGCATACCTATAGATTGCTCCTGCACGCACGGGTGTGGCCGTGATCTCTGTTCTTCCACGGCGCGTGCATGACGTCGTCGCCGCGGAGCAGCTCGCCTTAACCGCGCAGACTCTGAACCTTCGTCCCCGTCGCGCCGCGTCAGCCAATGCCAGCCACACGTAGCAACCTGAACGCGGACGCACCTGCTCGGTACTTGATGCTCACTGCTCGCCCGCAGACTTGCGTACCGCCTGTCCACCATCACGTCCGCGATCTCGTGTCTTCAGCGCGTCCTCTAGCACACGCCCGTCCTGAGGCTTGTCCGACATCTCGGGGAGGCTGCGACCGCGCGCATATAGTCGAGGAACCGGGGAGCGGCCGCATATAGTCGAGGACAAAGGGAAGAGTCGCATATAGTCGAAGCACGGGGGGACGACGACGATCGTCTGTGTAGCCGTCACATATACGACCCTGCAAAAAATGACGAACGGTAGCCGGCGGCTGGGCCTCGTACTCGACCTCCGACGAGAACAGTCGGTCCTCGAGATGGCCGCGCATCTTCTACATTGGGCGCAGTCGCACCTGTGTCGGCGGAGGGGGTCAGGGAAGACATTCGACGCGCCTAATATCGTGATAGCGAGGTTCCGGTCGACCTCAGGCTTGAGAGGACGTAACTGCACATCGCACGGCAGAGGGCGACGAAGCACTGTGGGAGTTCTTGCAGCCGAAAATGCAGGAGAGATACTGCTGGTAGATCTTTGAGATCGGAGGTGGGTCGCCTCGAGATGAGATTGGATGATCGACTGGGACGGGCACACGACACAGATGACGACTGTCGGGCTGCCTAACGGCGCGCGTTGGAGATGCGTCGCCGCCGGGATGTTCGCCCTACAGCAGTGTCTCCGGGAGCTTTCGTGCAATGCGTGCAGAGCAGAAGAGGGCGGCCACTATCAGTAAAACCTGCACAGCTCTGAGAGATCTGGATCAGACCCGCCCCAGACTTTTCAGACGGATTTCAGACGTTTCAGATCGAATTGGCGCCCAGAGCTTCAAGCTTCAAGCTTCAAGACCCACGTTCAGAACATCGGGCGCTCCATTCTTTCGCGCGCGCTCCTGCTTCCTCCTTTCTCGCTCTGAGCTCCCCCACCGAGTCTCCCTCCCGTGGACCATCTACGACTTATGCTGGAGCTATGGACCGGGTCTCAACTGAAGTGGCCCATTGACACCAATACCTTTCTGGTAAGTCAATACTTGTCCGTGTACCCGCGGTCATTCCCCGGCTCCCCGTCCCTATTCTCTCGGCTCATTTTCATTATGCTTTGCCATTATTTATGTTCAGTGTACCTATGCATACCGTTTACGGTGTTTTAAGACCAAATATTGCACATTATTCCAGTCCCGGGCTGTGAGCCCAACGTTGTGAGTTCGGAGGTCTGGGAGGTCTGGACGGTGGCTGTCCAGGGCGCCCAGATCTCCAGAGATTGTCAGTTTTACTGATGGCCAGAGGGGGTATAGCGCAGAAGGTCGACTCGAAGCAACGTACCAGTCCTCGTCGACTGGCGCAATCCTTGGTCGCCAGAAAGCCAGTCGCAGGGCGATATCGCGCAAGGAGTTATCTGAAATGGTTTGGACAACTAGATCTGTTTTCCTCTGGGATTTGATGGGAGCAGAGACCAGGGGAGGCCCGGGTTGTTGGACGTGTAGCCCAGTGCGCAGGAGACGATCACGGTGCTAGGGCTGTGATGTCAACTAGCTCTCCCAGCTCCACGGCAGCCATCGGGCATGCCTATTACTGCAGATACGAAACCACGACGAGGAAGGTGAGAGCGCACAAGAATCCTGATCGCACTCATGGAGGCGAATTGGCAAGCTGTGTGGACTGAGAACTGATTTGCTGGAACCGACTATGCTATGACAAATAGCATAGCTCAGGTAGTAGGTACCTCGCCGGACCAATCGGAAGGTGAGAAATGAAAACTACTGCGGGGTGAGCCGATCATTGGAGATACGCAAGGTGAGGGGGAAGAATCAATGTAGGAGGCGTATGAGATGGGAAAGGATAGAGTATGCGCTTGTATGAACCCCATATGCGAGCTGCCAACCGAATGGACGCAGAGTGCCACAATGCCGCAATGCGAGAAAGGAGACGCCGAGTGGGAAGTTCGACCCTGTGTGTGGCCACAACGGCAGCACCGTGCCGTGATAGTAGTGGGATAATGTTTGTGGCCAGACATGAGCGTCGTCGGAGAAGAGGGAGCGGGCGATGCGTAGGAATGCGTCCGGGGGGAGTGGGGTTTCTGCTGCTTCAAGCAGCACGGACGTATCACGAGCAACAGCAGCAAGGGCCTCATCTCGGATGGTCGCAAAACGCGGGCACCCCACGAATAAGTGATGCGGTGTCTCGAGGACGTCGCAGCCGAAATGGCATGCGGGTGGTGTATCCCCAAAGCGGCGGTAGCGGGTGAAGGTGTCATCTAGCTGGGAGGAGCGGACCTAGAGTTGAACAAGTGCGGAGTAGGCCGAGGAAGCGCGGGTGTAAGGCTGTGGAGGAGGCGGATGGATGTCATACAGAGGGCGAAATAAGACGGAGTTTGGCCGGGTGGAAGGATCAGATAGACGGGAATGAGTGATAAGGTTAGCTAGAACAGAGGGGATCGAGGATGGGGAAGCGTAACCATGAGATGGGGTGTGCAACACAAAAGTGGGGAATAAGAAAGCCCCGTCGCTCGTATGGGCGTTGAAAATAGTAATCGAGACGCCCGACGTTATCAGGGCGTCAATGTGTACTTGGGTCTCTTGTACCCGACCGTCATGCAGTCCCCACGTTTTCCTTGGGAGCTCCTCGAGAGAGTCATCAGCCACTCTGGCGACTATCCCAACTTGCTACGCAGTTTCACCCTCACATGCCGCGACCTCCTTCCTCGCAGCCACTGCGTGATGTTGGCCGCGGGGGTCAATCTCAAGAGCCGCGACCATGCCTTCACCTTCGTCGACTTTCTGCAGGAAAATCCCAACCTGAAGCCGTTCATCACCGCGATAACCGTGAAGCTGGCCGACTTTCCGCCGTTTCCCCTCCTTCGCATCCTCTCACATCTTTCCGACATCAAGTTCATCTCGCAGCAGATGAATGAAACTGACTTTGACATCAGTCCCTCTCTTCATCCATCTACCCTTGCCGGCTTCCGCCTGTTTGGGGACCACCATCAGCAAACTGGGCAGCGAGAATGCAGGGACATACAGCCTCAGTAGGAGTCTGTAGCCATGGTAGTGTATCGTAAGCACCTCACGGACTCCTATAGGATTGCGTAGGGCTTTACAGGTGGCTGTAGCGTAGCACACAAGACCTTGTAGGACGATGTAGGGCTAGCAGCGGGAAATTGTAGAGCCCTACAAGGTTCTACAGGTCGGCCCCCACACCACGCCAGGGGTATGCAGTTGGTACACTATAATCCTGTAGGAGCATACGGAACTCTACGGAGAGCGGCGGTGGACGCTAGCCTTGAACATTTCAAAGCGACAAGCAAACATGAGATGAAAGTGATACGAAATATATTGCATTAAATAATACAACCACTATATACACGATACAGTAGATACGAATGGCCCGAGGAACACCATCCGTGAGCATGGTACAGATGAAAAGTGGTAAAAGGGCGGGGGTATGGTGGGGAGAATACATTATACGCACCTTGCCATCAGCGTGATCTGCTGTAATGGAGGAAACAGAACCGGCGCAATCTGGCTCCTCTCGGGACGCAGCGAAATGGTAGGAGCTTACTTACCTGGATACCTCGACGAGAGCCACGCACCTGAACGCTAGAAAGGGACAGCGAGCACGTACCTGAAGTTCAACCTCTGTCCCGAAGACGACGTGCCTGGCCAGACTGTGTAGGTGATAAATTAAAGGGGAACTCACGCACTTTTAGACACACTGAACACGTTTTGAGGCCCAAGGCATTGGGTGGTATGAAATTCATAGGGTGATACGCATATACGCACCTAGTGTAGGAAGACGAAGAAGGAATAAGCTAACGAGCAAGGATACGCACCTTTGAGCCTGCCACAGCAGGTAGACGACAACACTAGGCTTCATGGGGCTCGGGAGGCGGAGTCCTCAGAGAAACGATCAGCAAGAATGCGAGTGAAGGAAGAGGGGGGGAGACCATGGTGGATAGAGGTCAAGTCAGATTGGGGCAAAGTCGAGGCAGCCCGTGGCTATATTAGGTGTCGGCGGAACCATGACGTCATGAAATAAGTGGGCACTCACTCGCCAGAGCGCATCCCGCAATTCGTTGGGGTTATCCTGCGGTCGGTTGGGGTAGGGACCCCCAGTCGGGCCCATAGAGCACGACGGGGTAAGCGAGGACTTCGGACGACAGGTCCTGCAAGACCAGTGGCTGTCTCTGCTGGCTATCTGTGTGTTGATATGCCACTGTCACTCGAAGCGACTTGGATCGGGGTTTTAAAGAAGGGTCAAAGGGGGTTCGAGAAAAGCGAAAGAAGTGGTCGGTAGGACATGGTGGTGGCCCGAGTGAAAATCTTACGCGCGCTTGTAGTCCCTTGAAGGGATGGGGGTATCCGCCGGACACCTTGCATAGCGATGCAGGCTTTCATCGTGTCCTGTTTATGCACTGCATCTCACTATAATATTACATCGTGTACGACATGCCCCTACAAGCTATAGCCGTATCCTACCATCGACTGTACGATCCTGTCGGACATGGGCGGAGCCTGCGAATTACTACAGCCGCCTGCATGGTTGCGTAGCGCCCTGCATCGCTTTGCAGGTAAGTTGCACTTTTGCTGATGACATACACACTCTGCGCCTCTTCCATATCACCTTCTCGACATCCCTGGAACTTGCCCATCTGCTTTTGGCATTCCGGAGCCTGACGCACCTCGTTTGCGAAGACGTCACTACACAACCAGGTCGTAATGAAGCTCCTTTAGCTGCGGTCAAACAACGCCTCTCCAAGCAGCTGCGGCTTCGGTCTTTAGTGGTGAGTATTTGAGCCCAGTCCAGGTTTCGAAGCAAGCCTAATTAGAGGTCTTGTCCTTGTAGAGCGATTCGTGGTGCTTGAAATCTCAATTCGGCTTCGAGGAGATGCGTTCCGTGGGTGACGTATTGTTTGATCCGAATTTGAAGTTAGCGTCATTTACGGTGGAGAGCTTGGAGATAACAGACAGTAAGTGTAAACTCCTGAATAATATCTGGAGCGCGCTTTCTTATGGTGGCTGTTATTCACGACAGCACTCTATCTAGATGACTTCGCGCATCTTAGGTTGCCTGAATGGCCTCAGCTTCGATACCTCAAGTTGCACCTTGATTCAGAGGATCTGCGGACGAGAAATAGCATCAAGATCTTGAAAAATGTCGATAGAGCGGTGTGCAAAGATGTAGTAATCCAGTTCGATGAACAGTGGGGCCTGCGGGATCTGCAATGCATGCTGTCTGATCCCTCGGAGACGTACTACACGGACTTAGGACACGTCTTGCTCAAGTTCTCACAAGTCAGCGTCATATGGAGCGTAATTCCCCTATGCGCCAACGGACACCATTTCTGGACTTCGGAGCTCAGAAAACATTTCACCACGGTGTTTCGCTGCGGTGCCTCGCTGCAGCTGGTGTTGAAGTCGGAAACGGGTGAGTCCAAGTAGTAATTGACCGAGCAGGCGAACTGATCAATTATTCAGTCTTCCCATTCTGGCTGGGCCACGACTATTTCATATCTGCTTTAACCGTCTCTTCAGATGGAAAATGGATTGCAAGTGGCTCTGACGACTCTACCATCATCTTGTGGGACACAAAGGATGGAAGCATAGCCCAGCAATGGGCCTTTCCCACCTACCGAACAGTTTGCTCTCTTGCATTCTGCCCGCACAGTCGCTGTCTAGTGGCTGGAGGAGAGGACGGGAAGGCGGTGGTCTGGGAATTTTCGGGAAATGGTCCGAGTCGCATGATCACGACTCTCGACTCGAAAAACACCGGCGCAGCCACAGCCTGCGCATGGTCCAGCGGCATGATAATTGCCATCTTATCGTCGCCTTCCAGCCTGCAGCTGTGGGATGCTACTTCATTCCATCCCCTCGACGCACTCGAGATATCAGGATCTATTGGGTTCTATCCCGGCGGGGTTTACCTTGGTCCCCAGGTCATGTTCTCTCCAGACGGGCGCTGGCTCACCTGTATAAGCCAGTGCAGCACTAGAAGCAACATCCCGTCCTTCAACACTCTCAACTTGGATAATTTCCCCATTATCACCTTCAACCTCGAGACGGAAGCCATGCGCCCAATGATTTGGAGAGCTAGGACTCCGTTCACGGTGCAAGTCTTAGACGAGTCGGACGTTACGAACACGAGCGTCGGGAGGCTATGTGTCTCAGAAGAGGGCGGGCCAATTGTCTCTACGCTCGACGGCAACCTTGCTTTGAGGGTGTTGTCGGACGGGAGAGTGAAGGTATGGGATGTCAATGCCCGCGTCGAGCTCTGGGAGCTCACCGGACACAAGGGGACATTTGAACACTACATGGCGCATTTCTCTCCATCCGGGAAGTATATCGTGTCCGCAGCGGAGACGGTTTCGAGTCTCTTATGGAGAGTCAGTGATGGGACGTGCGTGGCGGAGCTTCCGGCCGTGGAGGTCAGTGGCAAATTGGTGACGCGCTTTGCATTCTCCCCGGATGAGAATACCCTGTCCTTCGCAATGTCGGACGGGACTGTTCAGATTTACAATATTCCTGACATGATCTCGATTACGTATTCTCAGGGCCGGTAGGACTCGGATGTTACCATCTTTCTCCACGAGAGTTGTACTAGCACCTGTAATGTAATGTAATGTTCCGAACTTGAATGGCTTGCGTCTTTTTTTTTTTTTTTTTTTTTTTTTTTTTAATTTCTCGTGTATTGGCAGTATCTACATATACAGGTTTGCTTCTCGTCTGTAACGTTGACAGCGCACACGCTATCCCGCGTTTGTTTGACCATGGCGGGTCCGCGGCCTGAGACCAGTGGCGGATAGGGAATCGGAAGTAGGTTACCAACCTACAACCGGGCGGCAAGTGGAACGTAATCACGACAGATGCTGTCAAAGCGATCTGCCGGAAGAGTGATAGCCTTCTCGAGTACGAGAAGGGTAGAGTAGGTGATCAACAAGGACATGAAGATATCACCAATCCACTGAGGGGCGGTGGTCCTTGAAGACGAGGAGTAGTGTGCCGAAACCGTTTTTTGAGACGGCGGCGGTTTGTCAGGATCGAGGGCAACTAGCCACTCCGGTAGGTAGCAGCCAGTTGTCCGGTTGGGGGGTGGATGTAGAGGAGTCTCAGACGAAGGGGTGAGTCTACGTCTGATGGGTACGGCCCGATCTCTTGGGCCCACCGCGTGGGTTTTTGGTATAAGTTTCCAGACGAGAATCTCGCCACATGGAAACTGGATTGGTACGATTTTGTGGTCGTAGGTAGACAAGTCTTTGTCTACCCACTTCGATTCGAGTATTATTTCAGTCAGCCAGCGTGGAGGGAACAAGTCCCGCTCGGCGCTAGGCCAAAGACTCCACAGCTGGGTGGCATTGTTGGTAAAGGTGTTTGTGCCGTAGTGTTCGGTGTACAAGCGTACGGCTGACAGGTTATCCTCCGCGATTTGGAGGAGGTGTTGATCTCCGGTGTATCCATACTAATACCAGAATGGATTCCAGAAAGAGCGGTTGTCGTCAATCCGCTGTAGAGCAGGATTGTAACGGTTGGATGTAAGGCTCCCTGCACAGAGGGCCTGTTGGCCAATGGCGACGATGGTCACCGGTGCAGGGTCAGGGGTTTCGATGAGATTGGAAAATTCCGTTTGGAATTTTCCAAAGTGTTGGATGATTTTCAGAGCTGTCCAGAAGGGGAACAGGACATTGACTCTGACAGCGGTTTGTATGTTGTACACTCCAAGGAGGACGGGGACCTCAGCCAGGAGTGAAGGTGGGGTATGGAAAACATCTGCAATGCAGACGTAGTGTGTGGTGTATTTTAGAAGCTCATCAGTGTAGTCGATGAGTTGATGGACGCTGAGGCCAGAGCATGCTATTTCCCCAAAAGCAGGGGAAGCTCGGTAGGAGGCCTCATCGGGTGCAGTGAGGCGTATATACGCCAGGTGAGTGATGAGACACTGCAAGCGTGGGACGTATGGCAGCGTATTTTCGGGTAAGAAATATATAAAATCATCGGGGTTTTTGAGCCCGACGATCTGTGGTGTACAGGAGTAGGGGGTCCCATAGCAGAGACCCGCGAAGGAGTTACCGGGTGCTCGGGGGAGAACTGATCCGGCCCGAGTAAAGTGAAGATGAGGGGGTATGCGTCCAAGTGGAGTAAGACTCACACGTCGGGCAGCTTTGTGGGTCATGTGGTCCTGCGCTGATAAGCGCGGTGGATAAGGGATCGATGGGGTCCCGCGCGCTGAGGATGCGTCGGCGGGACGGGGATGAGTGGAGGAATACGGGTGTCGCGATGGCTCAGCAACACTCGTGGATGGTTTGGGGGAAGGTGAGGGGGCAGTGGGTGGCCTCCTCAAGAGTGGTGGGGGAGGAGGAGGGACAGTATCTGTCTCCTCGTCGGAGTCGGCGTCAGTCCAGTCGGACTCATCGTCGGATGTCCCAAAGGACGAGAGTGTCCCGCGCACTGAAGATGTGTCGGCGGGACAAGTGGGTTTAGGGGAAGACAGGCGTTGCGTAGAGGCAACGTCTGTGGGTGGGTGGGGGATGTACCTGGAGGGCGCGCTGCGCGTGGTGATCGCATCGCTTGGCCCTCCAGATCCCGCCTGGATGGCACTTGGATGCATGTTGGTCTCTCCTAGACCGAGGAAAGGGGAGGGGGATTAGTTCTGGGTTGCCCTCGGTACGACAGATGGTATGGATTGCAGTGCGATAAAAGAGGCGCCCACTTGCGTGGTGGTGGTAGGAGAGAAAGGAGCGGTGTGAATGGCTTGCGTCGAGTCGCTGTTTCATACATTGTCTTCTACATCGAAACGTTGTAATTTAATTTTCACGAACAGAGAGTTGCAGCTGGTGTACTATCTGGATAGCATAGGAAAACTGTATGAGTTGAGGAGACGGATTCGAATACCGCGGTCAGGCTATCATCGTACCGGCTCCGATAGAAAGCAAAAGTGCATGCGCAGGGATCGAACCTCGCCCCTCCATGGACACTGACCGGGAAATGCCGGCTGTGCAAACAGTCGTTGATCCCTGACAATGACATGGACAGACCGTCCGACCCCCAACATCACTCTCATTCTACCTCTCCTCCTTGCCAGAAAGATTAACCCTAGGCTTTGAATCTGATTCATCTTCCTCTGTTCCTGTCCCCCGTCAAAACAAACGCATATGCCGACGGCGACAATCACTCAGTAGCTGGACGCCAACCCCGCCTCGTCGACCTCTCAAAAGCGACGAAGCCCCTCCTCTGCCAAACACCGCACTCGGCTCGGATGTCTCGCCTTGAAGTTATTTGAACGGCGGAATCTGAGGGCGCACTATCCGCGGCCTGGTGGGATGGGCGGTTCGCGCGCGTTTACCCATCGTACGTTCGGTTCGTCCTTGTCGCATGCATTCCATTCCATATCCCAGAACCGGTTCAGACGGAGCTGGTTCACCCATGCCATTTCCTCCGAATCGGTTCTCGTCCGTCGAATGCGGTCGGCGATGTCGATTCTGACTGAGCGGGGCTGGGGTCCGTTGGACCTCGCGAGCTCTACGGTCTGTTCTCGAATGTATCGAGGCCGAGAAGGCGTGCAGTCCAGCTATATGCTATCGGATCGCCGTGAAACAGCGTCACACTGACACTTGAAAGCATGCTTTTGTGTTGTGCGACATTTGTGGGCGATCGTCTTGCAGCTGAGGTCCTCGCGATCAGAGCGGGGTGGACCGGCGCAGGAATATCGGCTCGTCTAGCCAATCGGTCTCGATCGTCATCCATGCCGTTGCCAGCCAAGGATGGCGCACGGTCCCGAGCGTACATCGTCATTGACATCGAGAACGGAACTCGGCAGTTGATACGTTCAGGATGGAACGAGAAGGTGCCACTTCCGAGTTCCTCGCCACATGCTGGTTGTTTTGTTACAGACCAAGTCTGCACATGTGCAGGTTCTTATTGTGCTGCCTGTGCGACCTCGGGTGGCGAGTGTGTCCCTCAGGTGCCGAGCGTGGTTTGCGAATGTTGTCCTTTGCGGCGTTGACAGTTCTCTTCTACGCAGTGTAAGCATTGGGGGAGCCTGATTGAGCTCGGAAATGCATCAGAGATGGCATCTTTCAAGCCAATTACCTCATCTCTCTTCTTATGGATGGTCATGGGCGAGCTCTATGTATGCATGGGTCTGGCTTCGCACATGGGGGGGACTGCAAAGGCTCAAAGTCTCCTAACCAATCTTGCGATCTCTAGACACATTTCTTCGCCGGGGATAACCCTGATGCGATGACGCAGGCCAGATCCTAATTTCTCCGATGGGTGGACGCGGATAGCTTGCAGAGTTTGACGACTCTACTAAAGTTCGACCTTCCAGAATCGCTGAACCGCTGTTGCAGCACTTGATACCGAATGGCCAGCTCTACCTTGAAAAGACCGGACTTCAGCCATTTTCCGCTCGTTGTGGCGGACGTGCATGAAGTTATCCGCTCTATCCAGTGCACTGTCAGCAGCGTACATTACGACGCAGCCTGAGACATAGCAGTCGCAGTGTGAATCCCAACTCCGCGCTGTTCCCTTGGCCCGCGGCAGCGACTCAAACCTTCGGGTGTCAGGGTCTGTCTGCGGGTGTTCTCCCTTGTCCCGTGCGTTGCGTTTTCGCAAAAATTTTCTAAGTCCACGCCCACACAGTGCGAGCCCTTGGGTGGGGCCTAGGTCCCGAAAGTCTATAAAAGGCCCCCGTTGCTCGAGCTAAGGCCCCCATCCGCTGTCGGCGTTCCTGCCTTCCGCACGATTATACCTACTGCGTTTTCTTACTGTTCTTTGATTTTTGCCTTCAAACCATTTTATCCTTCGTACGTATTGCATTCCGTCCCTCTAAGTCCTTCACCTTTTTCACCCTCTGCTTTTTAGACCTTTTACCCTTTTACCTTCACCATGACCACTTCCAATTCCATGCCCGACGTCACCGGGTGCATCATCCAAGACCGCTACCAGCTCGTCGAGATGATTGGATGCGGCAGTTACGGGATCGTCTACAAGGCGATCGACCTCGAGGTCGAGGACGACTCCGACAACATCGTCGCGCTGAAGATCATGCGCCTCGCCGACCGGAGCGATGACGACCTCGCCACGATCGAGCGCGAGGTGATCATGCACAGCGCGGCGTCAGGCCTCGACGGCGTCGTCACGCTCCTCGACTCGTTCGACGACGAGATGTGGTGCTGCCTCGTCCTGCAGTACTGCAGCGGGGGCGACCTGTTCCACCAATCCATCACGAAGCAGGTGTACCAGGGCAACGACGCGCTCCTCAGGAAGGCGTTCCTCTCGCTTGTGGACGCAGTGCAGGCGTGCCATGAGCTGGGGATCGCGCACCGGGACCTAAAGCTAGAGAACGTCTTCACGAGCGAGGACGGGTCCCGGTGCTTCCTGGGGGACTTCAGTCTCGCCACGAACGAGCCGATGGTGTGCGACTTCGGCGTCGGGACCAAGGCGTACATGAGTCCTGGTAAGTTCATCCTGATCCGATCCTCCAACCGTCCTCGTTGTGCTGACCGCGGACCGACTCCCCACAACAGAGTGTATCGGCAAAATGACCCACAAGCAGCCATACGACCCGTACCTCAGCGACCTCTGGGCCCTCGGCATCATCCTCTTCACCATGGTCACGGGCGGGGGCCCGTGGCGGCGCGCGACGTACGACGACGCGCGCTACTGCCAGTTCCTCGAGGACCCGGACTACCTGTACAACTCCTTCCTCGTCTCCGAGGGCGTGCAGGGCGTCATCCAGGGCCTCCTCTCGCCCTTCCCCGAGGCGCGCACGCGCCTCCCCGCGCTGCGCGAGGCGGTCCTCGCGCTGGACACGTTCTTCCGCCCGGCGTCCGTGCCCGACGAGCACGCCGTCCTGGAGCGCGAGTACACGGCCGTCATGCGGCTCGAGATCGCGGCGGCGCCCGCCGCGCACGAGTACGCGTACGCGTACATGGTACCCGAGATTGATATCCTGTGGGGCGGCCGGGGAGCGGAGCCTGGTCTCCGGTCGCCCGCGGATTGCTCAGCCGGCTCTGCCATGGACGTTGACGGTGAGGATACTACTGCCGAAAACCCATTCTCGCCTTCGCGGTGGTACCGCTCCGACTCGTGCTCGAGCTCAGATTCGGGGCTGGGGTCGGATGCCGGCCTGAGGGACCCCGTCTTCAGGCTGGACCGCCCGGTGACCCTTACCGCGCACGTGCTGTGGGACGAGGTGATGAGGGAAGACTCTCAGCATCTCACCTACGGCTATGGCCGGAAGGCAGTCAGTGGCTTTGACGATGACTGGTAAAACGGTACGCACTGCAGTTGATATAACCACGTCAAGCGGAGGCTCATCACCGGAATAATCTATTAAGGTTGCATCCATGCCGTTCTGCCATGTCCGAACCACTTCATTCCCATTCCCTTTCTTTCTTTTTCTCTTTCTCTCCCCCCGCATTGATTTCGGTTTCGGTTTCGGTTTCGGTTTCGGTTTCGATTTCAATTTTCTTTTGACTCGGACGGACACCTCGCGTGCCCCGCCTCCCTTGTACGAAAAGTCATATAGGCGATGCGGGCACCTCTTGTATGACACAGTAGATAGACTTTCCGACTTCGGACAAATTGGACACTGCATGGACCTTGTATTAGATCACATTCCCCACATAGACACAAGACACAAAAGAACATCAATTTCATTTTACTATATCGACTCTCGAGCGGGGACTCTGCGAGTGGAGCGAAAGCGAGAGTAGACAGCAAAGGTAGGGTCGACAGATCTAGAGTGACATTGAGCCTGAGTGCTCCGGGCAGGCGATGGGTCGGAATGGGCACGAGTGTTGCTCAGCTTCCGATTCCAAGGGCCACCAGAGCTTCGTCCATGAGAGCCCAGGCAGTCATGCTCGCCCGATAACCGATAGCCCTGAGCACTAGACTCTCTTGAGCTTGTCTGCCGCTGGCCACCCGAGTCCGTACACGGGATGCTTGCTGTCCGGAGGTTCCAGAATATGGAGGAACGCCCGTGCGATCGCATCGTGATTGTTCAACGGCGACTTGGAGGGATCAGGCGGGGGCAGAGCTGGAGTCACGGTAGTTGCCGGGCCCGTGGCTAGCCTGAGGGACTCGCCGCGGTCGACTTCAGGACCCGCTGTCGCCGCAGCGGAGACTCGGACAGAGGTGTGCATGTGTGAGAATCGTCCACGGTGCACGGACATTTTCTCTTGGCTCAGTGCCGCGATGTGGGGTGGCTGGGGAGGAGGGAACTGGATGTGGTGGTAGTGGCGGTAGCAGAGCCCGGAGAGCGCGTCGAGCAGGGACTGCAAAGGCTGCTGCTCGCGAGGTCGAAGCTCGACGAATGGCTTGTTCTTGACAAGCAACTGCAACTTCTCGATGCTGCCCCTGTACAGCCCATCGGAACTTGAGCAGCGAACACGATCGTAGACTCTGGCGATGAACGAGGCGACCATGTGATCGTCGTCGGAGAGCTCGTTCGGGAGGTGCTTCAGTGCACAGTAGTTCAGGACGTGCACAAACGACTCGAGGTCGTCGGAGAGCTCGTGTCGCTGTTCCGGACCTGTATGCTGCAGCCTAGCAGAGATAAATGGCCATGTGCCCTAAAAGTCCAAGTTTTAACGTCAGCGACATTGACAATGGTTGAATCGGCGGATGTGCCTTACTGAGCGAGTGTTGTGGCTAAACGCTGGATTCTCCAACTCCTCCTGCGTTCGCGCAAGGTCCCAATCCGCCAGCAGGCCTTTCGCGGTCCGGGGGTTCGGAGGGCCCTCAGGATCTTCATCGAGGATGAGGATGTTGCCGGTGCTGACGTCCCGATGGAGCATACGAGCCGACAACCATGCGACTGAGTGAGCTGAGAAGATTCGAGACGTAGTCAGTCACTCGCCGGGTCACAACCAAGACGTGCTGAAAAAAAGGTACCGTCAATGGCACACAGGACCGCCACGACCAGTTCCAGGGAGTTCGTGAAATCCTCGAGGGGCCGGCAGACCTCTTTGAGGACGAGACGAACGTGCGTGCGAGCAGTGAGGAGCCTGTCTGAGTCCCGGCCAGCGGAAGTGGGGGTGTCCTGCACCACGCCGTTCCAGATCACATCACCCCCTCCGAGGAGGGTCGGGATCAAGAGCGGTTGGCCAGCAGGCCGCTCGGCACTGTTGAGGAGGACGTAAGTGTCGTACTCGGACCGAATCTTGTTGGAGGATGGCCGCCAGCTGTCCTTGATAACCACAATCTTCCCCGTCGCGATGTCGTACGCGGTGTACACCTTCGTTCCCCGCCCATACAGGGCCCGACTAGCAGACATCGGCTTCCCTATGAGGAACTCCCGCCTCTCGACGGGGTCGCTGGGAAGAACGGCCCTGTTCGCGTCCTGGGTGAACGGGCCTTCGATGGTCAGCTTGCAGATGGGCCAACCGGTAGTACCGTCCGCCGTGCCCTCGGACTCCATGGCGGCATCCGCCAGTGCCCGGCCGACCGCCGAGTCCGGGACATAGCGGGTATGCAGGCTGCGAAAGAGCCTGGCGTCGGCCTCGCTCGCAGGTGTCACAGTGGGGTCATACCCTCTTCCTGCGCGGTCCTGCCGAGCGAGACGGTAGAGGAACTTCCCGATGATCTCGGGGTGGAGGGCGTAGTCGAACTCGACGCTCATCGAAGCCCCGGCTCGGTCGAAATGTATGAGCTGCGCTCTCTCGTTCACGAAGAAGATCATGAAGACGAAGAGACGGTGCTGGCTGTCGCAGAGCTCAGCGACGCAGTCCATCATATGGCTGTAACGCTCCAGAGCCTGACGGTGGGCCTCCGAAGACTCGGATGTGGTGTATATGGAGGACTCGCTCCCACGCGTAGACGTAGACGTAACTGGAGGAAGCGATTCAGAGATCGATGACCGGGTGCAGGAAGACGGAGGACTGTTGGTTCTAGGGGAGGCCGCTGTTCGTGCCGCTGTCACTGTCTCGTGCTTGACTTGTACGGGGACCTCCATTGAGTGGTAGCACATGCAGGGAAATTCAGGCGAATCCCCCAGCGAGGCGGTAGCAGACCGCTCCACATTAAAATCTCGGCGTATGGCGGGGGTTCGGAATACGGCTAGTTCTGGGCAGATTCGAGGAGCGCCATGGCTTGCGCAATACCGTGACGTAGAACAAGATACCCAGGAGTCAATGCTCTCCACCGTCGCAATCGCGTCCTGCAGGCTCTTTTTCTGCCGCACAGCATCAGTAGAGCATAAGTGACGTAAATCAGAGTCAAGTTCCCCACAGGCGATTCAGACTCACCAAGCCCGCGCACATGGTGCGTTCCGAAGTGAGGTCGACGTCGAAGACGTTCCATCGGAGGTTATCGGGGAGGTCTTCACCGGGAAGGTAGGTGTCGAACCAGTCGTCTAGCTCGGGCTCCCCCCATGCCATCTCCTACCAATGGAAATTGACGCGTACTGTATGTAGCAGGACTTTCGAACCAGTGTGAGTGTGAGGGACGGGGAAGGTTGCGCGGGCCCGGGGGAGTCAAGGCGATGCTTAGTTAGTAGGGGCCAGGTTGTCTCAACGCCACGAGGAGCGGCAGCGGAGTCAAAAAACGAAAAGTACACGTCTATATCGTAGAGGGTTGAGGATAGGGCTGTATACGTTAGTGGTCGTTCGAAAAGTTCACTTGCGGCCCCCCGGCGCCGGCGCCGGTGGCTGTGCATATCTCACGCACTGGCACAGAAGGAGCTTCGCCGCTACTTAAATGGTTCGCATCCGAGTCCAAGTCTTAATGTACCAGCTCTACCTCTACCTACATGCTTCAGCACAGTACTAAAGATAACATCACCGAGGGGATGCAGGCGTCCGTTTAGTAGTAGCTCCTGGAGACCACTGCCTCAGGCTCGCGGGCTCGACCAGAATCCCACGCTTACGACTCGGAAAGCTACACTGGCAGTGACAGGCCCGGGGGCCGTTCTAGAAAGCCAGTGGGCCACTAGGGCCACCTGGGGTTGGCGACCCCGAACGGGGCGTACCTTGGGAATCCAGGACTCTCCGAATATTCGTATTTGCTAGTGCTGCCGCCCGCCGGGCCCGAGACGCTGCCAATGACACTGGACTCCGGGGCCCCGTTGCCAGTGAGAGGGCTCGCCCTGTGGATCTTGTCGCCGACTGGCCACAGATGCCCCGGCCCGCCGTGCGCAGGACTCGGATGCAATGATGATGATGATGATGATGATGGGGGGGCTGGCGGGCGAAGAACGTGGAGGAACTGCCGGTAGATCGCCGCGTGGTCCTTGAAGGGCGACTTTGAAGGATCAGGGGCGGGAGGGTCAATTCGGGGTGGGGGACGCTCAGTAGGCTCTGCGTCGACGGACTCGGACTCGGACTCGAACTCCGGGTCGACAAAGCACACCCCCAACTCGTCCACGTTGTCTTTGAGGACTTCGAAGGACACGCCCTCGCGAGGACGGCGGGGCGGGGGTGGCGGCGGCGCGAACTGGACGTGGTGGTAGTGCTGCGAGCACAGCTCGGAGAGCGCGTCGAGGAGGTGCTGCAGGGGCTGCCTCTGGGGCAGGAGGTAGACGAACGGCGTGCCCTTGGCGAGGCGTTCCAGCTTCTCCAGGCTGCCCGTCTCCCGCCCGCCGTCGGACGCTGGGCGGACGTGGTGGTAGACTCGCGAGACGAACGAGGCGAGCGTGTGGTCTTCGCTGGAGAGGTCGTGGGGGAGGTGCGCGAGCGCGCAGTAGTTGAGGACGTGCACGAACGACTCGAGGTCGTCCGCGAGCTCGTGCGGTTGGTCGATATCGGAGTGCTGGAGACGCGCGGAGATGAACGGCCAGGTGCCCTGTTGGCTCGTGTCACTCGTCAGTGAGCCCTGTCGGCAAAGAGAGCGTGCTTATGGGGTGCCTTACGGATCGGGTGTTTGGTGTGAGCGCGAGATCTTTCAACTCATCTTTCGTTCTTGCGAGATCCCAGTCTGCGAGGAGTCCCTTGGACGTCTGCGGATCTGGGGGGTCCTCTGGGTTCTTATCGAGGATGAGGATGCTGTCGACGCTGACGTCTCTATGGAGGATGTTCGCCGCCTTCCATGCACCTGCATGCGCTGAGGGGGTTACAGTGGCGGGATTAGTTCCTCGCCGCCTGCGATCACGATGGGGACGGAGAGGACGCACCGTTGAGAGCGTACAGAGTCACTTTCACCAGTTCTGAAGAACTGATGAACTCTTCGAGGTGCCGGCAGACTTCTTTGAAGACTAGCCGGCAATGGACGCGAGTGCTGACCGGGACCAGATCTGGAGACCCCGAGGTTCGAGCTTCTTGAATCGCGCCCTCCCATGTGACATCACCCCCTCCGAGAAGTGTAGGGATGGAGAACAGCCCATCGAGGCGGGGTTTAGCAGCATACAGCTGGAGGTAGGTGTCGTACTCAGAACGCACGCTCTCAGAGCTCCCTCGCCAGCTGTCCTTGATGACCACCACTTGATCCCTCGCCGGGTCATAGGCGATATGCATTTTTGTGCCGCGCCCCGCTGAGGGCTCCCAGGTGCTCATCGGCCTTCCGACGAGATATTCCCGCCGAGAGACAGGTGCATCTGGAAGGACAGCCGCAGAGCCATCCCGAGAGAAGCGGCCTTCGACACAGAGCCTGTAGACAGGCCAGCCCCCCGTGGCAGCGTCGCGCAGACCGCGGCCCACGGCCGAGGCAGCGTGGTAACTAGCACGCGTGTGCAGATTGCGGAAGAGCTCGGCGTCAGCCTCGTTTGCGCGAGTCGCAGTCGGGTCGTGGCCCGCAGCGGTGCGACTAGTACTAGTACTGCGAGAGAGGCGGTGCAGAAACGTCCCGAGAACCTCGGGGCGGCGGGTATAGTCGAACTCGGGGGTCATCGAGACCCCCGTCCTGGCGAAGCGCAGGAGCCGCGCCTTGTCTTCGACGAAGAGGATCATGAAGACGGACAGACGATGCTGGCGGTCGAATACCCTGGCCACAGGCTCCTCCAGCTGGTCAGCGTCCTCGTCGAGATTGGACTCGCAATCGGACATCTCGTCAGATGGGGGCAGGGGCGTTTTGGAGGAGAGGGAGGCAGCGCGCCTCACTTCAACGAGGACGTCAACCTCGGAGTAACGAGCGAGGCGCGAGTCGGTGGGCGTTCGCGAAGTGGCGGCAGACCGGAGCGTGTCAGGATTGGGGCGCGACGTGGGATATATTCCGAGCTCTGGAGAAAACTCGAGACGGGGCGCGTCCCACCCTGTGTCGAAAGAGTCATCGTCGACAGGGAGAGCGCGGTGTGTGATGAGTGCTTCCAGGTGGCTGCACCCTACGGTCGTCATTGTATCCTGTAGGCCCTTTCGCTATCATAATCATTGGACATGAGCGGTGCTGGACGACATGATAACGCTGCGGATGGAATTGCCACGACTCACCAAGCCTGGGTACATCCACGCGGTGTCGACGTTATTTGGGTTTGTTGTTAGATCGACGTGGAAAGGCGTCCATTCGAGGCTATCCGGTAGATCCTGTCCAGGGAGATATTTGTCGAACCAGTCCTCCTCACTTTCCTCCCACCAATCCATCCCCTTGCCAGCTGGAGGAGCTGGAGGAGCGAAGCGAGAGTTGTGGTATGTCATGGGCGCAGTCAAGGATAGTGTGCCTGAGCGTGAGGTTGAAGATGCGCCGGACAGTTCCGGTGTCCGATCCGATCGGCCGAGGTGCCCGGGAAGGTGATGGGCGCTTGAGCGCTTCGGCGAGTGACGCAGGTCTGCGAAGCCGATGATGCTCACCAATATGGCCCTGCCTTCCCGCCGTATGGCTGCCGCGGCATTGCAGGGCATTGCCTGGCCCAACTCTCCCATCCTCCACGCTGTCCATTCGACATGCTGCGCACCCTGTAGCGCTCCCAGGACGTTGCTCAAAGCGGTGAACCCCCCAGCACATCGGTACCCTCACCTCTCTCACCCGGTCTGCCGATTGCTCTCCATCTGTCTGACCCCTCGGAGCCTCCTCGCCATCCCCGGGCACCATCAGGACCATGGCGGGACTATTCTTTCGGCAGTTCTGGGCGCTGTTTCGGAAGAACTGGATCGTAATGTCCAAGCACCCATGGGTACGTCCCTTCTAACCTCACCGAACCAAGACGAGCCAACAACTCCCGCAACCTTCTATATGCTAGTTAAACGTTATACGATGCTTCATCATGCCCATCGCGTACGGCATATTCCTCGCAGTCGCCCAGATCTTCCTCAACAAGCCTAACAACGTAAGCTCAGCTCCCGCCTTCTCTCCCTCTAAAGTATCCGCTCGCTTGGCACTCATCGACCTCTGTCCCTTCCACTGCCAGTACGGCCTCGGCACGTCAGTCCCAGTCCCCCGCCTCGCCGACGTCTTCGACGGCTCCCTCGCCCTCGTCTGGGCCGACGGGACGAACGGCGCCGGGTCCAATCCCTCCGCCCACGACATCATGTCCCGCGTCACGAGCGGGTTCTCCGGCAAGCAGCTCAGTGCCGTCCGGCAGCTGGACTCCCCCGCCGACATCCCGTCGGCATGCCCGCAGAACTTCAACCTCTTCTCCGAGTGCTTCGCCGCCGTCGCGTTCAACTCTCTGCCTGGGGCGAACGGGTCGCTGCCGCTGAACTACACGCTCCGGGCGGACGGCGGTCTGTTCCATATCGACGTTACGAAGCATAACAGCGACTACGAGAAGAGGCTTTTGCCACTCCAGTGGGCAGTTGACAGCGTACGTTCTCTTGTTTGCCATGGCGGTCGACTATTGCCATGGCTTTGATCGTGGATAACGGTCTACTTCATTGACCAGTGTCCCCCAGGACATAGCTAAACTAAAACTAACTTACGCGCATATAGGCAATCATTGATCTTCAAAGTGGTGCCGCACCCCAGACACCTTTAGAGTGGCCATTCACTCAGGAAACCAATGACGAGCAGTTCACTGAGATTCGATTGAGTCAGTCCAGCGCTTGTGGCTATTATCCTTGATGTTGACTTCATTTCCAAGGTTATATTCGCGGACTGAGGACGCTCTTGGTTCTTGCTTTGTAAGTATGAGGCAATCAGAGCGCATATACTCAGCCACCCACATGCTCTTAGGTTCATATGCTATGTCGGCATATCTTACCAGCTGCCAGGATCGTTTGGAGGAGAACGTGCTAACCTTTTGACTGCGCACCTCAAAGTTATGGGTCTCCTTGACTCAGCTCGTATCATGTACGCGGCTCTTTTCATTTGTCGCCATTCTTCAGCGTATTCACCAGCGCATGAAGCTCCTGGCATCTCAGTGTTTCACTAGCGTATCTTCCGGCCTGGATCATCGTCTCTATTATATGGCACTTCCGGATTTTCACTGCGACGAACGTCGGCGTCATCATTGTCGTTCATCTGCTGCTCGGCCTCACGCTTGCCAGCTGGTCGTTCTTCGTTGCTACCCCATTCGGCAAGAGCCCGCAGCTCGCCGCGGTCGCATCGACGTTCCTCGCCATCGTCTTCGCGATCCTTGCACTCGTGTTCAGCCGCGCAAGTACGGGTGCGGCGTTCATCTTCACCATCATCTTTCCCCCAGGCTTCTACATCTTCGCCATCCGAGCGATCTGCGGCTGGGAGGTGCATCAGCTTGCTACGAACGTCCTCCAGCCCGATCCCGACAACGCCCTCAGGCTTCTCCCTCTGATAATAGCGGCTATCGTGAGTTGAGTCGTCTATTCTTGCTCGCGTCTGCTCACCTCTGTCGCTCAGATCAACGTGTTCCTCTGGCCATACCTTGCTGTATTGTGGGAAAGCCGCCTGTACGACGCTCGTAATCCCTCAAGTGGCCCCTGGTTGTCCCGCATCTTCAAGAGGAAGCAGAGCGGTCTGATTGACGGTGCGCCGACCATAGCCCCCGACACCGCGATCTCGATTCGCAACCTCGGCAAGGACTTCAAGCCGTCGTTCTTCAAGGGCGACAAGGACGTCGTGACAGCGGTGTCCGACCTCAGCTTGGAGATCCCCAAGTTCGGCATATACGTCCTGCTCGGTTCCAACGGGTGCGTTGCCTGTCGCGGTTGCTCTCTGCACACCACGCTTTGTATATTAATAACCTCGTGCCCGGCAGCGCGGGGAAGTCGACGACGATGTCCATCCTCGCGGGCCTGCTCGGGCGGACGCGGGGCACGGTCACGTTCGAGGGCGGCGTCGAGCGGCCGCCGCGTGGGACAATCGGGATCGTGCCGCAGAAGAACGTGCTCTTCCCGGAGCTGACGTGCTACCAGACGCTGCGGGTGTGGAAGGCGGTCAAGCGCTCCACTGGCCGGGACGACGACGATATCGAGCAGCTGTTGAGAGACTGTGACTTGGGCAAGAAGATACATTATAATGCGAACGCGCTGAGTGGGGGCCAGAAGAGGAAGCTGCAGTTGGCGATTGGGCTGATTGGAGGTTCGAAGAGTGCGTGTGTTTGTTGTGTTCATCTTGTAGTGTGTTGACCAGTCAATCATCGTAGTCATCTTGGTCGATGAGGTAAGGAGTTGTTGAATGGGACGTCGGTCGCTGTACTGACGGAGCTCCGCAGTGCACATCCGGAGTCGATCCTCTTTCCCGCAGAGCATTGTGGCGAACACTGAGTGCAGTGAGGAACGACCGAACTGTGGTTTTTACCACGCACGTAAGTGCATTTGCTTCGAGTGCGGGACAGAGGCTGACCTGATAGGCGAACAGTTCCTCGACGAGGCGGACTTGCTCGCTGACACGATTGCAGTGCTCGCAGCTCCCGGGAAGCTCGTCGCGCATGGCACGCCTGTCGCCTTGAAGTCAACTCTTGGAGAGGGATACACCGTCAACGTATCCTTCGCGCCTGAAGAGAAGGTGAAGCCGGTGCGGACAGCAGAAGGCGAATTGCTAGAACAGATTCACTCAATTGCGCCACTTGCGTACACTTCGTCGTCCGCGCCGAACGAAGTTTCCTACCATTTGAAGCTGAAGGACCCCAGCATCGTACGCAGAGTGCTCGAGCTCGTAGAGAAGAACCGGGAACGCCATGGTGTCGCGAACTACTCGGTCGTGGGCACGTCGATCGAAGACATCTTCCTTGGGCTCATGCACGACAGCGCCCGCCCGGAAGACGTTAAAGAGAAGGAGGCAGAGAAGAGCGACTCGTCTGCGACACCCTCCCTCGTGCACGGGCCGCCAGCTGCGCCAGCCCTGCAGCTGACGGACGGCCGACGGCGCTCGCCACTCGGCCAGGCGCTGACGATCTTCCACAAGCGCGTGCTCATCGCGCGGAGGAGCTGGCTGACCCCAACTCTCGCCGTTCTTGTAGCGGTTGCCGGGTCGTGCATCCCGATCTTCTTCCTGTCAAACAGGACGAACCAGTCGTGCGTGACGCACTTCCGCACCGTCCCGCAGACGCCGCTCTTCCTGCCCGACTCCCCGCTTCTGCTGGCCGTGCAGATGGCGGAGGGGTCGCCGCTGCTCGAATCGCCCCCGAACATCATCCAGACGCTGGGCAGCGCGACGCAGCTCCTGACGACGCAGAACATCGCGGACAACGCGACGTTCGTGCAGACGATCGACCAGAACTTCCGCAACCTCTCGTTCGGGGGCGTGTCGGTCGACCAGCAGTCCGGGCAGGCGCTGTTCGCGTGGGAGGCGACGCCCCCCGGCCTGACGGGCTTGGTCATGCTCAACTTGGTGTCGAACTTGCTGTACAACACGGCTTTGAACTCGACGAACCGCGCAGCTGCTTCCCCAAGCGTCATCCTGGCGAACTACCAGATGTTCCCGGGGATCGCGGCGGGGACGCTTGTCGCGCTGAAATGGGGTCGCGTTCTTCGGGGCCGCGATGGTGAGCGATCCATTCTTGTCTTTCCATGACGAGTTGTGAGAGCTAATGCCGTGAAATAGGCTGTCTACCCCGCGTTCTTCTCGCTATACGTGGCAAAGGAGCGTCGCTCGGCGGTTCAGGCCATGCAGCTGTCCAATGGACTGTCGGACCCAGTCGGACTGTGGCTAGGACACCTGCTCTTCGACTCTATGTTTGCAATCATTGTCGCCTCGCTCATCGTCATCGTTTTCGCTGCCGCGTCGAACCAGTTCCACGGTCTGGGCTTCTTCGTGCGTTATTTTGGTTTTGGTTTGCCAGAGGTCCTAGGTACTGACGTGTATATGTACACAGTGGGTGGTGCTAGTCCTCTACGGCGTCGTAGGCGCGCTCTTCTCGTACTGCGTGTCCCTGATCGTCGCTTCGCCCCTGGCTGCGTTCGCGTTGTCGGCTGGATACCAGGTCATCATGTTTGTGGTATGTCCCCGATTATTTGCGTATATACTGTGCTATTAAGCTTTCTGTGTGTAGCTATATCTTGCGGCGTACTTGCTTACGCTTACCTACGCCAAGACGTCCGACGCAGGAACCGATCTCATGATCATTCGTGAGTATTCACTCCGATGTATGTGTTTTCACCCCTCTCAATTCTCCTTGCAGATTACACGATGTCGGTGCTGGCACCGGTTGCGAGTGCTGTAAGTCATAGGTAGTTAATCTGCCCTGGAAACCATTACTAACGCATATCAAAGCTCCGTGCCTCTTTCGTGTCGGTGAACTTGTTCTCTCTGCTCTGTGACGGCTCGTCTCCGGTCACTGCATCTTCTCTCGGGGACATCTCGCGGTACGGCGGCCCGATCCTGTATCTCTTCCTCTACGGCTTCGTGCTCTTCGGCATCCTCGTCTGGGTCGACTCGGGCTCTGTCATCGTCCGCAAGTTCTCGCAGTTCCGCAAGAAGCCGATCTTCGGCCGCCTGGGTGCGGGGGCGACCACGCCCTTGGACGAGAAGATGGACATGAGGGACGTCGACGACGAGGCGGCGAAGGTGAACGCTTCGGACGACGCGCTGAGGGTTATGAACGTCGTCAAAGCGTTCGACAGCGCGACGAACCGCGTCGTGGATAACGTCAGTTTCGGGGTGTCTCAAGATACCATCTTCGCGCTCCTTGGGCCTAACGGCGCTGGCAAGACAACTACGTTCAACGTCATTCGTGCGTATCTGTCGTTTGTCGTTGAATTGATGCATGTACTTTGGCACTCGCTCACCGCATACATACATACATAGGGGGCGATGTCATCCCTGACGAAGGCGACGTGCTCATCAAGGGCGTGTCGATGGTCCACCACCCGAGATCGGCGCGACTGTCTCTGGGGGTCTGCCCGCAGTTCACCGCCATCGACTCGCAATTGACCGTTCGCGAGCACTTGCTGATCTACGGCCGGCTGAAGGGCTTGTACCGCGGGGAGGAGCTCAAGACCAACGTCGAGAGCCTGATGCGCGCGACCTCGCTGCACATGTATGCGGACCGGTTGGCGAGCAAGCTGTCGGGGGGCAACCAGCGGAAGCTGTCGCTCGCGATTGCGCTCATCGGTGCGTTGTCGCGTTTTGGTTGGCGGAGTATGGAAACGTGTCGTTTACGGCGGCCGTACAGGCAACCCTTCGGTGATCCTCATCGACGAGTTCTCGACCGGCATTGACGCGAAGATGAAGCGAGACATGTGGGGCACCCTGCGGAACGTCGCCGTCGGGAAGGCCATCGTCATCACCACGCGTGAGTGGGGGAGACATCCGCCCGTGCTGGGTGGGGTGGGGATCTTTGACTGACGTCATGATGCACGCAGACTCGATGGAGGAGGCATCCGCGCTCGCCAACAAGGTCGGCATTCTGGCGAAGAAGATGCTAGGTAAGACCGTGGTTCGTTGTGGTTCTGAAGTCGCGGCGCTCAAAGGTGATTTTACATAGCGGTTGGGACGACTGATTCGCTTGTCGAGCGCTATGCGACCTACGAAGTGCACTTCTCGTGTCGCACTCGGGCAGAAGTGGTGCTCGCGCAGGAAGCCATGTCTCGCATACCTGGGGCGCGCATGGCGGATGATGTCGCGACGCGCTTTGAAGTGCCCATCGGGACCGGTATGTCGCTCGCGCAGCTGTTCGCTGTGCTCTCCGAAGGGGGATTCGCGGAGTACACGGTGGAGAGGGCTGGCCTGGAGAGCGTGTTCCTGAAGGTGATTAGGGAGAACAACGTGCTCGAAGAGGATAGGAACAAAAGGCGGCGGTGGTGGAGGATGTGCTGATGTCCACGCTCGTATTACGGGACCGACCATGGACTTTTAGGATGTGGATGGACTGTCTGTAGCTCTGGTGTTAGACCCATACATTATTCATGTTATATAGAGAGGCTTTGTGGTGTCGTTCGGAGGTGGGATGGAGAGGGGTGTCGGCGGGCGGCGATCCTGCTCAGTCCGGAAAGGGCAGTTTACGGGCGAGTGGGAGTCTTATGCAAGCACCGACGCTCGCCGTCATCTTTCTCAGTCTCCCCCAGGGCCCAATCACACCCACAAACGTTCGCGGATTCTCTTCCTTCCCTCCACCACCCTCTCCCTTCTCACCGTCCCTCTGCTCTCTCGTGGACAGCGCATCGAACCTTCGTGCACGCCCCCGGCCTCCTCACGCCCAACCGCAAGCACCGCCGCCAAGTCCCCACGTCACAGGGCGAACTCAATCCCAGCTATGTCCAAGAACGCCGCCGAACCGGTCGAGGAGCCCGAGTACGTCGCAGGGAGCGACGAAGAAGAGGAGAGCGACGAGTACGAAGACATCGAGGTGCGCACCCCTTCCCGCAACCCCCCACCCCATTCAGTATATTCCGCGCCCGCGATGCCGTAACCGCAAGGGAGAGCCGGGGTTGACCGCCTGCGAGCAGGATGACGACGAAGCTTCGGGGGAGGAAGCTGAAGACGCAAGCGAGGAAGGCGTAGAGGAAGCAGAGGTACGCATACATGCAGCAGACGGGCTTCCGGCCAGCTGGGAGATGCACACAGGACTTAGACTGACTCGCTCCCGGTTCCTCCCACACGCAGGGCGGGCAGGGGAACAGCCTGACGGCCCTCCTACTTGGCGGCGAGGCAAGTCTCAGTCTCTTCCTTGCCTTCCTCTTCGCCTTGCATGCGCGTGTGGAGGGCCTTGCGAGCTGATGTGCGGGCGTTGCTGTTGTATTATAGGGCGCTGCGCACGCCGACGAGGACGGGGAGGACGAAGACGAGGAGTACGAGGAGGCCCCAGAGAAGAGCGCACCGTCGTCGGTGGCGGGCACGAAGCGCAGCCGCGAAGACGACGAGGTCGACGCGGGCCAGATCTCGGGCGACTACGGCGAGTTCCAGGAGGCCGAGGAGGCTGTCGCGAAGCGGGCGCGCACCGCGGCGGACAACGCGGCCGACGCAGACGCAGACGAGGAAGAAGAAGAAGACGAAGAAGTTTAAAGCTAAGCCGCACGTTCACATTCACACAAGACGCGCCGTTTGCAGTGTTTGCGTTTGGGATCTGGTATGTTTATCGATTCTTTATCCACGCTTGCCGTGATTGCAGTTGTTTGTTCCTGTCCTGTCCTTGTTCGCCCTTCATGTACACTATCAGCACCGCTTCCAGTTGTTGTTGTTGTAACCTTGATGTTGTTTTGACTATCGGGCCCGAGCCAGGGTGGCCGTTCGGACCGCCGACGGACCAGGGAAGACGCTATAAAACATGCATGCAGATGTGGTGTGTCTATGATGACAATGACATGAAGGGGTATAGCAATAACAGATTCCTAGGATATCCAGAGCGACAACGACATAGCAATAATGCAATCACGCACACATCATCATCATCAATCCGACTCCGAGATATGGTTCGTCAGCTCGAGGAGGCCCTTCAGCCTCCGACCCAGCCGCTCGCCTTGCATCTTGCGCTCGAACAGCTGGTATGCCGGGGTCTTCTTGCGCGGCATCCAGGCCTTCGTCGTCGGCTGTCCGTTCGCGCGCGTCGCCTTGAGCACGGACAGGTCGACAAGGCGGGGAGAGGAGGTGTACTTGATGACCTCGCGGTAGAGGAGCTTCGACTCCACTGCGAGAGAGCGCAGCGTCGGTGGCGATCGAGGTTCGTCATCGGACTCCGAGTCTGAGTCTGAGAGGGTGGAGGGAACAAGTGGCGGTGTTGGTGAGCGGGGGACCGGCGCAGGCAGCTCGGGGAGCGTCTCGATCTCCTTGAGGAGGTCCTGACCCTTGAGGAACGAGTTCTCCTGGCGCAGGAATCGAACGGTACCCCGAAGCGCATCGATCTGTAAGACGAATGTTTAGCAACGACGACAACGCGACAACCAACACGGTCTCTGACCTGCTCGAGGAGATACGACGTCTCCAAGTTGCCCTCGGTCGGGACAGCCTCGGCCTCGACGACCTGCGCCGTCGACGCCTGCCGCTCGGGGTTGTTCGCGAGCGTCTTGAGCTTCGCGTTGTCCTGCTCGAGCGCGTCGAGGTCCGCCTGCAGCTGCTCCATCGCCTCCTCGTACGCGCGCTCCTGCTTGCGCGCCTTGGCGAGCTCGTTCTCGAGGTCCGTGATCGCGTCCGCCTGCTTCTTCACCGTCTCCATCCGCCGCTCCATCAGCTCCACCTTCACGCCCGTCTCCTGGATCGTCTGGTCCTTGATCCGGATCGTCCGCGCGAGCGCCTGCATCTCGTCGTTGAGCTGCGCGACCTTGCGCTCCGCCTCGACGTTGACTGCGGTCGCGGCCTTGATGTCGTCGATGCGGAGGACCCACGGCGCAGTGCCAGAGACTGGGCGGAAACAAGTCAGCGCTGCGCGGATAGTCATAGTCACAGCTCACGACCAGGGGGACTTACTCTTCAGCGTGTTCTCGGCTTCGAGAGACATGGGAACGATCCTGTTCGCCTCCCCGATGACCTGCCCGAGGAACTCGCCAACGGAGTCCCATGACGCTGCGTCCTCGCTGCCCGCCTTGCCAACGGTTGACGCAGCGCTCTGCTTGACGAACGACAGGACCGTCGACAGCTGGAACGCACATTTCGCAGCGCGTACGTCGCTGATGTGCGGCATGACGAGTTGGGCCAACTGCAAGCGCCATCCGTCAAGCCGGGCACTCCGCGGTCAAAGAAGAGGATACGCACGGAAATACCAAAGTTGACGAGCTCGGGGACGGTGTTGGTCAGAGCCTGCAGCTGGGGCACGAAGTGGGCTTTGAGGGCCATCGAGTCCTGTGTCAGATCTTCCACCCGCTTGATGAGCTTCTTGGAGAGGACCTTGGCGCTCCTGCTCAGGTCGAGGGCCTTCTGAAGGGGTTCAAAGAACTCTGCCTGAGCATCCACGCCTCCCATGTCAAGCGCAACGTCTGTGAAATAGATGTTAGTATACGTAGAACGTGCCGGAGAAGTGGTACGTACCATTGTCTCTCATGATTGCGGCAACGGAAGTCTTGATGAGGCCGACAGACGCAGCAAACATCTCCAGATCATGGTCAAACGACAGAGCATAGCCGAGCTCGCGCTCCCCAAGGTCATACTCGAAGTTGTTGAAATACGTCTCGGACAAGTGGTCGAACTGCGACTGCATCTTGACGGCGTCGCTGACACATTCCAACTCGCGGAATTCCTCACGACGCAGGAGGTCGATGTGCATGTCGACGCGCTTCTCCATAGGTGCGATGTCAGCGAAGATCCGTCCAATGTTGAGGAACGCCTCGACGTCGCATTTGCGCAGGATGGCGGCGAAACGCTTGCATGTTGTTGACAGGCTCGACAGGCGGCCACGCATCTGAGATGGAATGTAGGTTTTCAGTCGGGGGACGAAAACGCAACTGATAACAAAAATGACGACAAACACACCTCGCAGATGCCCACAAGAAGGTCCGAAACGGGGCCATTGAGAGACTCAGGGATGTTATGCGTCTGCGCGACGATGGCGTTGATGAGGTCAACCTTCGCAGCCATGCGCTGGAAGAACAGATAGCAATTTGTAGAATCCATGTCCGACTCGACGTAGATCTGCGGCAAGTAAGGCTGCACGATGGACAGCAGGTCCCGGGCTTCACGGGCTTCGATCTTCTTGACCTCGAGGTCGATATGCCGCGCCTGGTTCTTGGACGCCGAGGACTGGAGCTTGAGGTTGAGCGACATCATGGCTGCCGTCTGCGATGCTGCTGTCGCAGATTCGTGTTGGGCTGTCTGGGTCTCCGCACGAAGCATATCGAGTTCGCTGGACCCCTGTCGTTAGTATCCCATATGAATGTAAAGTAGCAGAACGTACGTTTGAAGCGAGAGAACGAGTTCACGGAATTGGACGATCGTGCCCTCAAGGTCCTGACACGATTCCTCAAGGCTCTGAATCTTCCGGGTTTGGTCGTGAATCTGCATCTCCTTCCCGTCTGCATAGATAGGTGTCAATGGCGAGACAGCAAGACGTCAACATAGCACGGACCGATATCCTCCTGCAACGCCTTCTCGGTTTCCATGTGGTTCTCTTCGAGCTCATCATTGAGCTCCTTCAGCGCCTCTAGGTCCTCGATAGTGATCCTCATCTCCTCGATCTTCTCCCCGAGCATCAGGTTGCGCTCGGTGAGCTGCACAAGAAGATCTTCAGCACCGAGTGCATCGTCCAATTGAGCTTTGAGGTCTTCAATCTGGACTTCGGCGTTGGATAGTTTGACTAGAGTGGACTCGTATTGCGCTGCGTGTCAGGATCAGCAACATGAATACTCGCCGATTACAGCTACTACGCACTCTGGATGTCATCGAAGCTCGTGACGTCCTTCTCCATCTCGGCAATCCGTCGGCGCTGCTCATGCTCCGTCTCTTGTGTGATATCCCGAAGCCTGCGAGAGATCAGTTCCGAACGGCGGAGACCAACAATCAGCATACCTAACCAACGCCTCCTTGAGACGTTCATTCTGCTTCTCGAGCTGAATGTACGCGAGAGACTGCTTGATGTTGCTCTCACCGCCATCCTCGTCCCCTGCACATGCACATATATCAAGCCTCTGTTCGAGTCTCCGTACAAGCAACAACTCACCTCCGCCTTCTCGCAGATGCTGCAGCTCAACCTCGATGATCGCCAACTTCTCTCTGGTCTCCTCCAGATCCCCCTCCGCAACCTCCGCACGTTCTTCCGCCATCTCCTTATCCAACATCGCCATCTCAAGCTGCTCCTGCGCGTCCAGTATCCTCCCATCGGCGAGTTGCGCGAGCTGCTGAGCATCTGCGAGTTCCCGCCTAGTTGCAATGAGTTCGGTTTGCTGTTGTGTAAGCTTCGCCTGGAGCTTCGGCCGGAGAGCAACAAAGGACTCGGCTTCAGAAAGGCGTGTCTCAAGTTCACGCACATGCCGTGCGTCGTCCGCGCGTTTCGCTTCCAGAACACGGACCTTGGCACGGAGCTCTTGTAGCTCGGTGTCGTCGACTATCCGTACGGGCGTAACAGGACGTGAAGCTGCTTTGGGGGCGGGAGGGTGTGTAGGTTCGGGAGGTTCGAGGTCTGAGTCCTCCTGACCCGGCGACGAGACGCGTCGTAACGATGATGGCTGAGCAGGTTGGGGAGACTGACCCGGGGAGGTATGGGTCTTCGGGAAGATCCTGGGTGCAGCTTCGAGTACGGGGGAGTCGGGGGCCCGTGAACTCCTGAGCGTTGGGCTCGCGAGCTCGGGCTGGAGGGATCCTGAACGTGCGAGGGATTGGCGGGATTGCAACGTGAGAGAAGGGCGTTTCGTGGGCGAGTTCAGACGCGCCGCTGCGTTGCGCCCCCCAGGAGAAAGGAGGGAACCACCATTCCCGAGGGCCGAAGAGGTGGGTTTGGCGGGACTCGCCGCCCGAGGAGACGAGTTGGAGCGCGTGGACGGGGTACGAGACAGGCTCCCGGTACGTTGATGCCCAACCGCTCGTGCGACGGTTGGCTTGTATGGGTCACAACCAGCATATATGCGCAATGAAACAAGAAAAAACTCACCGGAGGTGCTGGCTCTGGGGTCGCCGCTATGACCTTAACCTGGCTCGGCCGCACAAAGACACCGTAATGGGGCTTACAGGTGAAATACTTGACACCCTGGACGGTCCCGTCATTCTTTCCGTTTGGATCCGAAAGTTCGATACCAATCCACTTTCCAGGAGAGAACGAAGTTGCACCGCAGAACCTGACAATGCCTCGCCCAGCAGGAACCTCGACAATTGCGCCAAGAGAAGGGTCAGTCCCGGCAGGTGGCATCAATGCATCCAGACAAGTGATAACAATGAAATTTTGTCGTCAGACTAGAGTGAGCGGGGACTGTAATGTTCGTCGTCAGCAGAGAGTGCCACAACGACGCAGGTCGTCGCAGACGAGGAGGAAGGTTGGAGGCTTGGAGCAAGGCGCTGTGTCGAAAGAGTTATTAGCCATTGCTTACTCGTGCTTATCTAATTTTGTTACTCAGTTGTTGAGTGAGTAATAAGATTTCAAGCCCCGATTACCACAGGTTATTCAGAAGTTGCAGTCGGTCCGGGCGGCGCAGGTCATTCTCCTCCTTACTCCCCCCATCTTCGTCGCTGTTTTCGTCGCTGTTTTCGTCGCTGGGATCGCTCTGTAGGAGTCTGGGAGGTTCGAGTGAGGTTCTTCCTCCAGGATTTTGCGCAGGAATGCACGGGAATCGCCATGGACACGGTAAGTCCATCGTTTGCGTCCCAGAGTTGTAACCTCGAACACCCCATGTTATACAGGCAGCAATGGCTGGCCGCAGAGAAGAGGCGGAGGCTCGGAGGACTCTGATACTGAGCGCGACCATCGCTCGAATGCACGGTGGGACCCATCCTCTTCGCGTACTGGGATCAGAGGCATGAACGGTGCTTCCGAACCCGACCTTCGCGGCTCCCTTACCGACCTCCCAGAAGCCATCCCCATACACCCGTACTGGTCTGCGAAGCGTCATCTCACTGGTGGTAATCCAACCCCACCTCCACCCGGTACACCCAAGATGATCCCGTGGCGCGCCGCACCGGGGAAGATCAAGACCGCCCATGCTGCCCTTGTACTCTGTCTAAACATCGACGTCGATCCGCCGGATATCATTAAGACGACCCCTTGCGCAATCCTCGAATCGTGGGTCGATCCGCATACCATGCCCTCCCACAAAGCGCTGGAAGTTATCGGTCAGAATTTGCAGCACCAGTTCGAAGGTCTCAATCCTAAGATTTCCTACAAGCCGATTCTCGACCCTTCCAAGGATGATTTAAAGCGCTTCTGCGTAACGTTGCGCAAGTCTGCATTGGAGGATGCGGTCCTCTTTCACTACAATGGTCACGGGGTGCCGAAGCCGACGCCCAGCGGGGAGCTGTGGTGTTTCAACCGGAACTACACGCAGTATATCCCTATCGCCTTGCAGGAGATTCAGAACTGGCTCCGCTCGCCGTGCATCTTCATCTGGGACTGCTCAGCCGCTGGCAACCTACTCAGCAATTTCGTCAAGTTCGCAGAACAACGCGACAACGATGCAAGGCTACATGGTGGTGGGTATCCCGAAGGTATGCCGCCCTTTTCGGAGTGCATCCAGCTCGCAGCTTGCGCAGCCGACGAACAGTTGCCATCATGTCCCGAGCTTCCAGCAGACCTCTTCACTTCCTGCTTAACCTCCCCTATCGACATCGCCTTGCGCTACTTCCTTCTCACAAACCAGCTTCCCAGCAACATCTCAACGGACCAGGTCATGCAGCTGCCTGGTGACCTCAAGGACCGACGGACACCTCTCGGAGAGCTTAACTGGATATTCACCGCCATCACGGATACCATTGCCTGGACCACATTTCCTCGCGAAGTGTTCACGCGGCTTTACCGTTCTGACTTGCTGATCGCGTCCTTGTTCCGCAACTTCCTCCTAGCCGAGCGTATCATGAAGAACTACCACTGCACTCCCCATACCTATCCACCCCTCCCGCCTACAAATACCCATCCATTGTGGGCTTCCTGGGACCTCGCCGTGGACGCCTGTCTGCGTCAGTTACCGAATCTATTGAAGAACGTGGAGCCTGGAGTCGCGAAGGATGGTTCTCTGGGGTCACGTAGTCGCCGTCAAGCGGCAAGGAACGATCAAACACCTCCGTCCGGCTCAACGAACGCGTCGGGAGAGAAGCCACATCCATATATTCCCAGCAGGTTCTTCACAGACCAGCTGACCGCCTTTGAGGTTTGGATTTCTCGTGGCGGATCCGCCCTTACCAAGCCCGGACCACTCTCCCTACACGTCCCTGCCGACCAGTTGCAAGGGCTGGAAAACCAGAACAGTGTCGCGCCTTATTCCGGCAATGTTCTGGAACAGAGCGATCACCATCTCGTCCCCCGCAAGCCCCCAGACCAACTTCCGATCGTTCTCCAGGTTCTCCTGTCCCAGCCTCATCGACTTCGTGCGCTGATACTCCTCTCCCAATTCGTTGACCTTGGTCCATGGGCCGTCCACCTCGCCCTCACTATCGGCATCTTCCCCTACATCGCGCGTCTTCTCCAAGCTGCCGGCCAGGATCTCAAGCCGGTCCTGATCTTCATCTGGGCGCGCATTTCCGCAGTCGACCCCAGCTGCCAGGTCGACTTGTACAACAACCAGGGCTACAAGTACTTCGCGTCTGCCCTTGGTGTACAAGACGACCCACGGCAGGGGCTGTTCCCGAACGGCTCGGAGCATAAAGCGATGTGCGCGTTTATCCTCTCGACGATCGCGCGCGACTATGCGAACGGGCAGAACGCATGCTGGCGGGAACGCGTATTCGACGCGTGCTTCGAGCATCTCGAAGAAGGCGACTTCCTACTGCGACAGTGGTCTGCGCTGTGCATCGCTCAGATCTGGGACGCAAACGACGAGACGAAGGTGTGGGGTGTCGATCGCGGGATGCAGGATAAGCTCATCGCACTCCTCTCGGACGACTCCCCTGAAGTACGTGCGGCGGCGCTTTATGCGCTCAGTACGTTCCTTGGCGCGTCGGGTTCGGTGGATCTCAATAAGCTTGGTGGCGGCGGGAGCGGGACGATGTCCCAGCTGGACGAGCGGATACATTTCAGGATGGAGGTTGCCGTCGTCACCGGGGCTGCCCTTGCCATCAAGGAGGACGCGAGCCCTATGGTCCGCAAGGAGTTGCTCGTGCTCATCAGCTGCCTGGTGAAGGAGTGGCGGGGCTACTTCATCGTCTGTGCATGGATATACTGGGAAGAGGACCGAAAATGGAAGGGCGGCGAGGACAGTCATCATCACGACGATGATATCGCAGGGCAAGCGGTCGCAGAGTGGCTCGAGACCTTCGAGGATGACGATTATCGTGCGGAGAACCGCGTATTGCTGTCCTCGTTCTTCACCATCTTCTCTATTCTCCTTGAGTTATCAGTTGACCCTTACCAGGAAGTGGCCACGAACGCCCAGACGGTCGTTGACTACATCACGGCGCTATTGCTGGAGTCACCGTTTACAACTCTGGATGGCACGACGTTGCACGAGCCTCCTTCGACCTCTGAGGGCAAGGCTACCATCAACAGTTCGCGGCAGCGAGTCCCTTCTGATAAGCCCTTACAACCCATTGCACAGCAGCAGCAGCCCTCCGGCCGCCCTCCTATCACTCGGAGCGAGACTATGACCAGCACCTTCTCAAACGGTGTGACTAGCACATTACGTCGAACTTCCTCTTTCGCGAATGCGCTCAAGAGTCTCGCTGGCAACATTGCGTTCCCCTCGGTGGAGGATGGTCGTTCCACCCCGCAGCCGCAGCTCAATGTGCAGGAGCGCGTCGAGATCGTTCAGGGTGTGTCGCGACCCCCATCGCCCAACCTCAATTTCGCGCAGTATACGTCGCCATATTCTCGCCCGGGCAGCCCCACGGGCAGCAGCACTCTTGTACACGGATCAGTATCGCGTTCGGCAGCACCCTCCCCACAACCCAGTTACGCGCACTGGAATGTCATGGAGGCGTTGATGGAAGAGGACTTGGAGCGGCTGCGCGCACGTCGCCGAATGGCAAAGCACTCACACCATCACGGCCATGGGCACCACAGAGACGCTTTCGGCGGTGGCGTGAGTCCGTCCGAGAGCACGTTCTCCGTGGACTCAAACGTTGTTCGCGGTTTGGGAACTGGTGTCGGTCTCCGTGATGTGCTTCCGCTCAAGAGCCGATTCTACGATTGGTGCTGCGAGTACTTCAAGGAACCCCAGATGAGGGTGCGTATCTATCATGTGTTATGTTGTCGTATGTCGCGCCGGCTGACAAAGTGGAACTCAGCAACCTGAGGTCGACGAACCCGGTAGTGTGCAATACAACTACCAGGTTTGGCGCCAATCGCGGAACGAACATGTCATCGAGGACACGGAGAAGCAATCGCAGGAAGCACGTAAGTAATTGTCAGCGTGATGTTGTGCTCCGGTCCGGCTCACTTGTTCCTGAAATCACAGCCCGCTGTCGTTGGGATCGGCCGGTAAATACGATTCAAGTCAATGGCTTACCCATGTCGTTGGCTTTCCACGCATTCGATCCCCATCTGGTCATTGCTAGTGAATCAGACATGATAACGTACGTGTCGTACTGTGATCGTCGGCGTCCTCCCATCCCAGTTCATCCTTTGACAGGGTATGGGATTGGATCAAGAGGAAACGATTAAACCGGTTCTTCAACGGTAACCCTCGGGGCACGAGTATCACATCCTTACACCTCATCAACCAGGATATGGGAGGAATCATCCTTACTGGTGCTGGTGAGTCGTCTAATCAATCCCAGTTCTTATTTTTATGCCTTACTCGAGGTCCGTGTAGCGGACGGCATGATTCGGCTCTACCGAAACTATGATCCCAGCTTGTGCCATGGCCCCGTGCAGATGGTGAGCGCCTTCCGCGGCCTCAACGAGGTGCTCCCAGTCAAGGGCGGGAGCGGCGTTATCACCGATTGGAAGCAGTCGGGTGGGGCGGGGACACTCTTGGTCGGCGGGGATTCCCGCATCGTCCGCGTATGGGACGCTCACACGGAGACCCAACTCATGGTATGTATATGTTTTCCGAGTCAGTTCAAACGACGATCTGTCAGTTTGGCTTACCCTGCCTCGAACTCTCCAGGATCTCTACACAAACGCTGAAAGCCCCATCACGGCCATCGCGTCTGACAGTGGATCGTCGTCGATATTCTTGGCCAGCTTTGCCGATGGCGCCGTCAAGATATTTGACCGGCGGTACGAGGAGGATGATGCGGTCGTGCGCTCCTATCACCAGCATACATCGTGGGTTCAGAATGTCAAGTGGCATCCGACGCTGGCAGAGCAGTTCCTTACCGGCAGGTACGAAACAGCATTGTTGAAAATTCCAAACTGGGAATTGATGTACCTTAATTTGTCCACAGCTTGGATGGCGAGGTGAAGTTGTGGGACATTCGTGGCGGAGACACTCCATTGCAGACATGGGATATGTTTCCCCAAGGCCTGTCGGCATTCGACGTGCATGAGCAGACCGAAGTCTTCGCGGCGTACGTAATGGTATCTGTTAAGGTCTATTCTCCACCGCTGACGTGTTGGCGATGCAGGACGTCGTCTCTTACTTCGTCGAACTCACGCTCGCAGCGTACCGATGTTCAGTCACTGGAGTCGAGAAGAGGGCTCGGTTCGCTCAGCATCAACCTCTCGGTGCCCATCATACGGGATACATTAACTCCTTTCACGCCGAGGACGAGCAGTCTGGCTTTCCACCCACGTGAGATGGTCTATGGTGTCGGCTTTTGGGACGGTTCAGGTGCGTCATGCCCTACCTTACTTCGTCTTACGTCGCTAATCATGTGCCTTTCTTCCGTAGTTCGCATCATGGGCTGCAAGCTTCCATCAGCATAGTGGAGACGGGGCTGTTTTCGTGATCTCCGGCGACGTCTTCGTTCACCAAAGCCTCGGACCCCGCTGCAGTTATTGCGCTATTTTGCTAAGACCTTGCTTCGCCGTCGTCGCTCTTCCATGCTACTCGTGTGTTTGTTCGCCAACTAATATTTATATAATAGGCCGAGGTCTCCGTCTGTCCAGGCTCGTATGCATTACCTAGTATTGCTGCATCCAATGTGCTCCCGTAAATGCTCACATATACGTAGTACAGTGTAACCTATCGAAAGTAGATAATCTACACTCTTGTATTCTGTCTTCCAGTCTCAAACTGGTCAAGGCGGTCAATCAGTTCTCGTGTCCGATGGCAGGCGAGTGCGCTATGTAGGCTTGGGTATCTCGGTGAGTACTTCAGGTTGAGAGCCCAGGTGACGAACTCGTTTAATCAAATTGCAGTATCCGAGTCGACCAACCACGCGGACATTGAGGCCAAGGGTGTTGGTCAAGCAGGAACAGTCCAGGGAGCAGGATTCCTAGCGTGAGCATGTTCGAGTCAAGACCGGTCACTGCGTCGGCGAACTAATTTAGCCTAAGTACCAAGTTAGGTATGTCGCACAGTGGCCTTCAAGTTTTAGTTATCGAGGTTGGGCATAGTCCTCCTGAAACGAGCATTCAAGCTTCAAGTTGTCGTTGTCGCAGCCTCGGGTAGGGAAGTGGCTCGAGTACCGTATGCTGATAAGCGTCTATGCACCGTCACGCACGTAGGATCGTATTTGATCTGTCAGTTTGATATAACACCCGCCGCAACGGTGCTCACGGTGGGGATCAGCGTTTCGCCTGCAACCTCATCGATCATCACGAACTCGGAGAGGCCGCTGAATACCTGACAAATTTGTTTCTTCATAGGCCCTGGCGTATCTGGACCGCGACGCGCTGCTGCTTTGGCCATATCTTCAACGGCACCGATTACAGCATGTAGACGTATGAAAACCCTCACTGAGAAGTACCAGCATCGGAGGTCATGGCGCAACACATGAGCAGCCGGACGGGAAGATACACTTGTCTTCAGCGCGCTAGGATGCTATAGGATGGCACTCAGAGCCATCAAGGGACCACAGACTTGATGGCGACCGCATGAACGCCGATTGATGGGAGCTAATTTCGTTAGAAAAAGGGGGGAGCAGGGGGGAGCCTGGGTGCATCGTTGGAGGTGAAATGACCAGGACTCGCGGCAGCGAAAAACTCTCAAGCTTTGCAAGGCCTCAAGTGAGGAAGGGAGACAGCGTTGGTTGCTTTCCCTCAGCGCCAACAAAGGAAGGCAGGACCCGGATTCTACAGGCGACCACACCTATCCAATGCAGACGACCGTATTGCAAGTACGACGTGAAAGAGAAGGTTGTGGAAGCGAACTGTTGAAAATGATGGCCAAGAAGGCGGAGACAGCGATCGGCATCGGCGGATTCGCACTGGATGCGCCCGTCACCGAGGGCAGTGGGTCCTCAGACTTAGCCGAGATTTGACAGATTCGCCAATCTCTTGGAGGTTCTTTGACTGCGGGCCGCGGCCGTTCAGCTCCGGCTTTATAGTCATGCGGAGCGGCGACGCATGCTGCATTGCGGGTTTGCTGACATCCCGACGATTTTAAGGCGTTGTCTTTTCTGGCTGGCTTGTCCTGACATCCGTCCACGGTCCACCTGGGGTCTTCCAGCGCCGCGGCCCTCCTGTACATACTCTCCAGCTTGGCTACGGCGTGGACGTCTCTTGCTGCTACTTATGGCGCCCCAACCTGGTGTGTACTATGGTCCGGACGAAGACGAGACCACGAAGGACCTCGAGAGATTCTTCATCGCTGGGGATTTCATCACTGGCACTGGTTTTGGTGAGTCACAGCCTTTCGCATAGCGAGCTTCGTTCTGAAACGCCAGTTGAAGGCATTCAGATCGTCTTATGGTGGACCTGCGTTCACTACCTGTGGAAGGAGCGAAGGAGAAGCCGGAAGACCGTCCTTCTTATCGCTTACCTTAGCCTCCTGCTTGCAGTCGAGTTCGTCTTCTGTGTTGTCCAGGCGCGCACGGTCCAGGTCATCTACGTGGAAAACCGCAATTACCCAGGAGGACCATGGCAGTACTTCCTGGACACGCAATACCTCGCGATTAATGTCATTTTCTACGCTACCCTTTTCGTCGGCACGTTCTTGTGCGACCTCCTTGTCGTATGTCCCTTAGAAACATTGCTCAAGCCTCGCCGCTGATTCGAACTCGCTCTCCTAGCTTTGGCGTTGTTACATTATCTGGAGGGCCTCTGGTCGCGGCATAGCGTATGCTGTCGTCGCGGTCCCTACTATCATGCTCCTTGCATCGTTCGGTATGTTCATATCATATTAAACATTCTCATTTACTGACGAATACGACAGTCATGGGCACACTCTGGACATTGCAATCAAGCTTTCCTGGGCTTTCGCTGTATAGCAAGGAGCCCCTCGCATTCGGCACTTCCTATTACGCCATTTCCCTCGGCTTGAACATCCTCCTCACAGTCCTTATCTTGGTACGACTACTCATGTACCGCCGGACGCATCTCGCGCACCTTCCACCCGGGCACGCACAGCAGTACCTCTCCCTGGCCACGCTCATCGTCGAGTCAGCGGCACTCTATTCCGTCTTTGCGATCATGTTCCTGGTCTCCTACGCGTTGAACAAGCCTATCAACCAGGTTTGGCTCGGGTTCGCGCAGGCTGCCCAGGTACCGCACGTTCGCTATCCTCTGCATACCGTGTCGCTAACCACACCCACTCACAGCAAATCGCGACGTACCTCATTATATACCGCGTCGCGAACGGGACCGCCTGGTCTAAGGAGGCCATGGAATCGCGCACGTTCACCTCGAACACACTTTCACTCCGCAGGACGGGTTCCTCGGACCCCCGCAAGAGACTCTCGCAAGATGTCCAGTTTACGACCGAGTTCTCGGTGACGCAAGACGCCTACGAGTCCAAGAACGGGTTGCAAGAGTAGTATATGGATCGGATACGGTTTCAGGAATGACCCTATAAGCGGTATACCCTCTGTACTTGTTACTTGTAGACACTGACCGGGACATTCTCGTAGTATTGGGTTACTAAGGCGCAACTGTATCGACTACATTACCATGCGTTCGGGATTCAAGTAATTTTTGTTTCTTGCTGATCGCTCGAATTGATGGTTTTTCTCCCATACAAGTCTGGTTTATTTTTCATTTCATCCCCGTCGGTAAAGCATTTGACATCGCCGTCGAGTACAAGAGGTAAGATGGCGCTTATGCTATTCCGGCTTCACCCTGTCACTTACTGTCCAACTTTCATCTAGTATACAGGTCATTTGAAGCCTATTCCTGTCTCCCTTGCCAGGTATAGAGCACAGCCAAGTTTTTGCTATGAAATCTCAGTACTGATCGTTAACAGGAACTTTGGAGGCACGTTTACTTCAGTCGTCTTAATGGCATGCCACCCAGCTTGAACGAGGCTCGGATGCACCTGCGGCCCCCTATTCCAAGTGAAGTGAATCTGGCACGAAGATCTCAACGTAGCGATCGAAAACTCTCTCCGGAACAGCACTGCCGCTGTAGGAACCAGTTGGCGTCGCTAAGGAGTACGATCCGTCTTCCGACGTGTACTTGTACGAGATGCGGGTTCGACGGCTGCGGAAGCAAATAGCTCTGTGGGTCCTCCTGTCCAACAGGGGTCCTGAGATGGGTATACGGCGGGACTTCGGCTCATCTCTCTCTCCGTCAACGGTGACCGCCCCGCAGACAGCCATGGCGAACTTTAAGGTGTACTATGGACCTCTAGAAGACCAGCACGACATCGATCTCGAGAGGCTCCTCCTAGCCGGCGATTTTGTCACTGGTGTCGGATATGGTCCGTGGTGTTTCTCTCCCCACATCGCGTGAAGTATATATCTCAGGCTGATCCCTCATGACGGTCCAGGGGTGCAGCTCGTCCTATGGCTGTCATGCGCAATCTACCTCTGGCAACAGCGACGGAAGGGAAGACATACTACCTTCTTGCTCTGTTACATCGCGTTGCTACTGGTCGCGGAGACAATTTACTCCATATCTCAGGCTCGTTCCGTACAGCTGATGTACGTCGAGAATCGCCGCTACCCAGGCGGCCCATGGCAATACTTCCTGGATACGCAAAACGAAGCCGTTAATGTGGTTTGGTTTGTGTCACTGTGCATCGTCATATCGATGTGCGACCTTCTCGTTGTAAGGATCTTCATATTGCGTTGCAAGGGTGAGGCTTTTACTCAGTATATACGCAGCTCTGGAGATGCTGGGTCATCTGGACAGCGCTCGACCACCATCTCGGCTACCTCATCGTGTCCTTTCCCGCCGTCATGCTCCTCGCGTCCTTTGGTACGTCCGCCCCCTCCGCTCCCACCCCCTTCCCCGGCACAATGACACAATCCTCGTCCACGAACCGACAGCGATGGCCACCTTCTGGACGATCGAGTCCACACGCCCGGGCCAGTCGCTCTACGACCCGGTCCCCCGCCAATTCGGCGTCGCCTACTTCTCGCTTTCGCTCGGGGTGAACGTCGTCCTCACCACGCTCATCGTCGGACGCCTCCTCGCGTTCCGCCGCGCCAACGTCGCCTTCCTTCCCCCCTCTCACGCGGAACGATACCTCTCGCTCGCGGCGGTCATCGTCGAGTCCGCCGCGCTGTACTCGCTCTTCGCGGTCGCGTTCCTCGTTACGTATGGGCTCAACCAGCCCATCAACCAGGTCCTGCTCGCGTTCGCGCAGGCTGCGCAGGTCCGTCCGTCTGTGACTCCTTCGTAACTATTTATCGGGCATGACGCTCATGCGAAAGTCGCTGGGTAGCAAGTCGCGACGTACCTCATCATTTACCGTGTCGCGGACGGGACAGCGTGGTCGAAGAACACGATGAACAAACACACTATGTCGTCTGTCAACTTTTGTGGCGGCGCGACCATCCAGGTCCGGGTGCCGACTCCAACGTTGGACTCGTCAATCAGCATAGAGGTAGAAGTAGTGTCCATCGTAGACGCGGAGTGCGGCGGTGCCCCACAGGAGAGGTGACACGTCCTCCTTGACGTCTTTCTGTATCAAATAGCTCGAGGCTATAGCTACTTGCACGCGGTGTCACGCCGCTGCTCATCGCTTTCTTTGCATCCGGGGGATGTCTGGCAGCGCGGAGGAGGCATGTTACAACTTACCCTAGCCTTCCCGTCGAGCTCGAGCACTTTCAGGGGGCATTCGGCCGTGACAAGAGAAATGAAATCTATTGGACACTCTGTCTATGTGGTGATGATACAGTACAAGAGGTGTCTGCATGCAGTGTCCAAATGTTCGGAATCCGAAACTCTATCTACTCAGGCTGTGCCATATAAGAGGTGCCTGCACTGCTTATGTGACTTTTCGCATAAGGGGTCGGTAGAGGTGGATACACGAAGCAGTGTCCGTCGAAGGTTGTAATAAGTATGCCACCTGTCGATCTTGGCAATGAGCCCTTGCCCGAAATCCGTATCCCGATTGAGCGAAGTACTTACCGTTCTACCACCCACGAACGCCACTTGTCATGGTTTTGGGTTTTGGGTACCCGTTCCTCACGCCTCACGCCTCAGACATCACCTCGTCCCACCGGACATGAGCGGTGATGGCGACCGGGCGTTCCAACGTGAACACGCCGGGCTTCCCGTCCGACACCCTGCACGACGTCCACAAGCCTGACTCGCTGAAACGATCATCCAGCGAAGAAGAGCAGGGAACAACGTCGTCCATGTCGACGTCCATGGCAGAGCCGGCTGAGCAATCCCAGGGCGCCCGGACAGGAGGCTCCGGGACACCACACAGGATATCAATCTCGGGTGCCATGTTACCGGACGCATACTCTGGCTCGACGTTTCCCCCCTCGCTCGCGACCCGGATGACAGCGGTGTCCGCGCGCTGCCGCCAATACCTATACAAAAGCTCGGGGACGACGTACTCGACTTCGACCTTCAGCCCCAACTCAGCCGCGGGGCGGAAGAACGTGTCCAGCGCGAGGACCGCCTCGCGCAGCGCGGGGAGGCTCGTGCGCGCCTCGGGGAAGGGCGAGAGGAGGCCCTGGATGATGCTCTGCGCGCCCTCGGAGACCGGGGAGGAGTTGTACAGGAAGTCGGGGTCCCTGAGGAACCGGCGGAAGCGGGCGTCGTTGTATGATGCCCGCTTCCACGGGTTCCTGCCCGTGAGCATGGTGCAGAGGATGATGCCCAGGGACCAGATGTCGCTGAGGTACGGGTCGTATGGTTGTTGGTGCGTCATTCTTCCGATGCACTCTATCCGGGGGGGGGGGGACCTGTTAGCGTGGAGATGATGGTGGCAGAATTGGAGGTGGAGATGATGGTGGCAGAATTGGAGGCGGGGCCGTACCAGGACTCATGTACCTCCGGGTGCCGACGCCGAAGTCGCACACCATCGGCTCGTTCGTGGCGAGACTGAAGTCCCCCAGGAAGCACCGGGACCCGTCCTCGCTCGTGAAGACGTTCTCTAGCTTGAGATCCCGGTGCGCGATCCCCATCTCGTGGCACGCCTGCACTGCGTCCACGAGCGAGAGGAACGCCTTCCGGAGGAGCGCGTCGTTGCCTTGGTACACCTGCTTCCTGATGCTCTGGTCGAACAGGTCGCCCCCGCTGCAGTACTGCAGGACGAGGCAGCACCACATCTCGTCGTCGAAGGAGTCGAGGAGCGTCACGACGCCTTCAACGCCCGAGACGGCGCTGTGCATGAGCACCTCGCGCTCGATCGTGGCGAGGTCGTCGTCGCACCGATCGGCGAGGGGCATGACCTTCAGCGCGACGATGTTGTCGGAGTCGTCCTCGACCTCGAGGTCGATCGCCTTGTAGACGATCCCGTAACTGCCGCATCCAAGCATCTCGACGAGCTGGTAGCGGTCGTGGATGATGCACCCGGTGACATCGGGCATGGAATTGGAAGCGGCCATGGTGAAGGTAAAAGGGTAAAAGGTCTATAAAAGCAAAGGATGAAAAAGGCGAAGGACTTAGAGGGACGGAATGCAATACGTACAAGGGATAAAGGTTTGAAGGCAAAAATCAAAGAACAGTAAGAAAACGCAGTAGGTATAATCGTGCGGAAGGCAGGAGCGCCGACGGCGGATGGGGGCCTTAGCTCGAGCAACGGGGGCCTTTTATAGACTTTCGGGACATAGGCCCCACCCAAGGGCTCTCACTGTGTCGGCGTGGACTTAGAAAAATTTGGCGAAAACGCAACGCACGGGACAAGGGAGAACATCCGCAGACAGACCCTCACTGGCACCCGAAGGCTCAGGTCGCTGCCGCGCGCCAGCCCGGAGTCAGAATTTTAGGCCGGATTTCAATGTACGCTGCTGGCAGTGCACTGCACGAGGCGGATATCCTTAGCCATCCTCGCCACAACGAGGGGAAAAGATCGAAGTCCAGTTATCCGGTTATCCGGTTATCCAAGCTGGAATTGGTTACTGCTACGACAGTGATTCCGATGCTTCCGATGGTTCGAGCGTTATCGGAGTCGCCGAAGCCTGCTCCGTGTCGGCCCCTGGTCAGGATCTGGCCTGTGTCGTCGCATGCCAAGGTCCTCCAGTCTCCCGACCTCTCATGGGCAAAACTGAACCTGGAGATATGGCCAGTTCAAAGGCGTTGATCCCTTAGCATCCGTCACTCGATACGTAGAAGCAAACTGGGCGTAGAGAATGAAGGGCGCTGAACTCATCCACGTCCATCCAGGAAAGCTGATCGATAGATGAGGATATTGGCTAGAAAAGCGCTAATAGGTGTTCGCGCTCTTGCAGGCTCCTTAAACTCTACCTCGACAGAAGTGGTCTGTGAAACGCTTTCTAAAGCATCTCCGCACAAAGCAGAACAATGGCAAACGAGACTTATCATCCTCAGACCGCGTTTGCAACAAAATGACCAGCCTGTTACGACATGCTCAGGGGCAATCCCCTTGTCGTTCCATTCTGAACATGTCGCCCGGTACAGAATTGCGCACAGCGCGGGATCGCGAGCCGGCGATGACCGGCAGCGACGAGGATTGTGATCGCGCCCAAATTCACGCCCGCAGGTCACTGCTTTTGCGACTGTCCCCGCTCTGAGCCTCCCGTGTAGGATATCAACGGCACACATGAATGGAGCGCCGAAAGTGTGAAAAACAGAGCGTACATTCGGTAGCGAGGTACCACCGTCGGACTGGGGGAGACTGCCGCTGCGTGGAAGTTCGCGGTATGCAGCACTGAGACAGAGATCCTTCTGGTCAGATTTGTGACCGTCGTAGATACCCGGCGGAAGAGAACTGCTTCAGACGGAACTAGTTGTATGCACCAGCCCCGTCTGAACCAATTCGATCGCGAGGGCTCTGGAAGAAGCTACCAGGACGACCATCAAACCGAGCGTGCGTACCCTTTGCGCAAGAGATCCGTATTCTGCTATGTCCTCCAACTCATGGATGATCCGCCTTCCGTCCTCCTCCCGTTTCAGATGGTATTGAGGCGAACCCTCAAGCTTGGTGATGTGTTGGCCTACTACGTGCTCGATACCCGAGTCGGCATTGGCATCGAGCTGCCGATGTGGTACGTTCGCTGATAGCGTTAGTATAGAAAACAACAGCGACGGAGACGACAACGGTGCACGTTCTGGGCGCATACAATAGGGCTCTTGGCAATGGGAGTGAGGAGGGGTGAAGGATAGAGATGCAGATGGTTCGAAGCCTGACAGTGAAAGCGCCAAACAGTCTACAGCCCTAGAGCGCCCACGGTCGGAGAAAACTCGGACCGGACTTTCTCCTGCACAGCCACAGCCCCCGGCGCTCCGGGGACCCGGGCTTATTCAACTTGTTCAAGTTGCAGCTCCTCCCGTATTGAACTTGCTTTGTTGGCTCTAAGCAACGAATGGAGCACAGGTTGGAAGGCACGTTGGATGGTATATTGTGTTGACTTTGATCTTATTCAAACATTTCTAACATCTCAGATCCTCGGACCTCCTCGTGGCACACACTGTAGCTTGGAGTCGCCCGTTTCGCTCATTCTGAAGTTCAAACCTAGGCCTAAGACCATTGCCAGCATCTCTCAATTTCGATACACAGATCTGCATTCAATCTACCCGTTCTTATCATCAAACATCACAGATTGGCAAAGGACATGTCGTGGTCGGAGCTCGAGTTGGACGACTGGTTCAAAACGCATCTCCCCGGTGAAGGTCTGCCTAGCTTGAATAACCTCCTATGGAGCTCCTTCAAAGTCGACCTGGCATCGGAGCACTCCATGGCCACAGGCGTGGTAAGTTGTTGGTGCACGTAATTCATATTCTGTATGGCCTTACTTTGCACGTTACGATAGAAAGACGGCCTGCAGAACTTGCTCAAGACGGCGGGGTGCCATGACTTAGAGGTCTGTCCCACGAATCTCCATCCCGACAGCACGAGCCAGGCAACTCGGGTATCCCCTCGTTTAGGAATATACTCAGCTTCGCGCTCAGATCCAGACGTCGAAAAATCCACCTCCTCATCGGGCAACTCCATCGAATCATTCTGCGTCTGCTACGGTTCGCTAGAGGTACCCGTGGGGGTGCGGCACGGGACGGTTGAATGCTCAACAGCGTCCTCGGATGGGAACCCTCCCATCAACACTCTATCTTCCCCTATCTCAATCCTTTCCGAGTCTCCTCCTCTAGTTACGTCGACATCTCGGAGCCAGTCCTCCACCTCCACCTCCTCGTCTGAGGCCTACCCTTGGGAGCACTGGGGCGAGATGATGGAGGACGTCGTCGAGCTCTTCAACCGCCAGCATCGTCTATTCGTTTGGGCGATCTTGTTCGTGAACGAGAAGGCCCGGCTCTTGCGCTTCAACAGGACTGAGGTCTCGATGACGTCCGAGTTCAACTACGCCCGACATTCAGAGACCATCGGTAAATTCTTGCATCGCATTTCTTGGAGCCGAGACGCTATGGGCCACGATCCCACTGCGACCCGCGCGAATGAGGCTGACACCGCAATGTTCCGCACGCTGCATACTCGGTATCACCCGCAGTCAACCGTCGCGCGTTGTCTCAAGAATGCTGCCATGGATGACTGGCCGGTATACACGCTCACCATCGAGGGTGGCTTCTCCCCAGACGGGACAAGTGCCGTTCGTCGCGACGCCCACATCTCCCGGCGCGAGTATCTCGTTGGGAGACCTACGTCCGTCCGCAGATTTATCTTTTGGCGCGGTACGAGAGTGTATGTTGCGTACGACGTCGCAACGAAGAAGGTCGTGGTCATCAAAGACAGCTGGCGGCCGAACTCGCGGCGTGACATCCGTTCTGAGTACGATACATATCTACTTCTGACCGACGTCGACGGACAGAAGGTGCCGACTGAAATACCCACCCTCCTCGGCGGAGGCGATGTGGTGTATAAGGGTGCGATGCAGGAGACGCAGGCTTCGAACCCAGAGCTCCTCACTCGCGTCCACTTCCGCCTCGTCTTCAAGGAAGTCTGTCGGCCCCTTGAAGACTTCGCGGATTCCCTCGAACTTGTTGGCGCGATCACTAGTGCTCTCGGGGGTTCGGCCTTTTTCGTTCCTCCATTCCAGTGGTCTAGTGACTAATTAATTTACCATCTTCTCAGCTCATTATGTTGCGTGGACGGCAGCCCGTGTCCTTCATCGAGATATCAGTGTTGGCAATATCCTCATCCTAGACAAGAATCCAGAAGAACCTCCGGATCCTGAGACGTCCAAAAGGTTGCTTGCGGATTGGGATCTCGCTAGGACGAAGGACGAATTGGACGATCCGGATTTTGTGACAACGCAGCCAGTTGTAAGGCCCCCCCCCCAGTGTTTCAAAAGATCACTTGTTACGCTCGCTGACAACAGGTTTCCAGGGAACGTGGCCGTTCATCTCTGCCCGTCTCCAGCACGCCGGTCCGGAACAACAACGGCACGCACTCTCAGATGACCTCGAGTCGTTCGTTCACGTCCTCAACTACTGTGCCCTAAAGCATCTCCCCAACACTCTAAATCTCTCATCCGAGAAAGGATGCGTCGCCAAGTTCATCTCCGATGTCTACGACTACTCCGTCCGCGCGCACGGCGGGCTCGGCGACAGGGGCAGCTACGAGAAGCTGAACCTGCTGGTCAATAATCGACCGTTCGTCAGTCTGTGCATCGCCGACCACCCGCTGACCCCTCTGCTCGACGCGCTCTCCGACTTGTGCTGGCGACACTATCACCACATCCAGTTCCCTCCCCCGCAACCTCCGCCCTGTCCTCCAAGCAGTCGAGAAGCCATAGTATTTGTGTCCCAGGCGCTCGAAAGCCTTCTCGTTCGGCCGGACGGTGACGGTACAGTCCCCGACCCTCCCGCCCTGCTCATGTTGGCAGCCATGGCGGCGGAGAGGACTCTGCCCAAGGCCGACCCCGAACAGTCGCCGCTCAAGGACCACATCGCGATAGGCAATGCCTTCTTGTCGGCCGTCAAACCGCGAGACGGCTTGACCGTCAGGTGGCCGTCCGACAAGATCAAGGGAACCTAACCTCTTGTTGTTTGCCCTTCAAGTTCGCGCCCTCGCATTGAGGACAGCGACAGCCCACTAGAGACGGGGATGCTTTGGATTGCCAATACGTATCGAGTGACAGCGCTGGCGATACACCCCGAGCGATACAAGGTCTAGCTAGAGAATATTATAATATGAACCGTCTCTCTGTCACGATGCTATCCGCGCCAGACTCTACTGTGACATACACGGGTTTGGGGAACGTACATGATTATGCGTCCGCGCAGTCCGTTGCTGGCGCCGTCTCCAGCGAGCTCTGTGCACCCTTCTTCATCTGGCAGAGCGTCTGGAATGCGACGTTCCATGCGAACTTGGGTCTCTTGGCGAAGGCATACGACGCCTTCAGCTGCTCGACGTTCGCAACGGATGCCAACAGAGACTCTGGCGAGATCTCCGGGCCGGATGCATACGATTGCGCGAGCTCGTCGTATTGCGCCTGCGTCGACTTCTCCGCCGCATTCCGCGCACCGGGCCCCTTGCGCGTGAACCTGTTTGACGACGTGCGTTGGGCAATGGTATGCCACTTTTTGATGTGGGCGTCGACGTGTTCCTGGATGCGCGCAAGGTCCTCCGCTACGGGTGAGGAGTCGGCCAGCCACGGTTTCGCTTTCTCCCAAGGCTGGAGGAGGTCTGCGTCCCTCTCGAAGACACTCGGCCGCATGCCATTGTATCGCTTGAGCTGCTCCTCTTGCATCGCCCACCCTGCGTCGAATAAGGAATCGAGAATGAACTGGCCGAGTGCTGGATCCCGCTTGAAGCACACTGGCAGGTCCATCCATGGCTGTGGGCCGTCCGACGCTGTTTGAAGGGAAGGCGGTAGACGTTTGTTGAACTGCGCTCTGTCCTTATTCAAGACCCTTTCCTTGATACAGCGGCCTGTCTTCTGGGACTCCAGCAACCTTTTTAGCCTGCGACACTTCGTGAGACCTGCCAAACGCGGACAGTCACTGTGAATTGACCGGATTGCCACGGTGACTTACATGAATGCAAGGCGAATGGTCTCTGGCGCGTCGTACCCACGCTCGTACATGGAGCCTTTGTGAAATCGACAATAAAGGCCGAGTGGGACAGCACCCTGGAGGTTTGACAGCACGCTCATCTCAACGTGTTGGCTGTCTGCAGGTAGTTGGCCGACCGTAGCTTGTTGGATGACGTCGCTTTTGTCGAAATTCTTATTGACAAATTTACGCGGTTCCAATGCCAAGGCAGGTGCGCGGAAGTCCTTGACTAGTCGGTCGTCATAGATGACGGTAGCCACATCTGCAGAACTGCGGTCAAGCAAGGGTAGGTGGCACAACGGAAACAAGAAACCGCCCTACCTCCGTCGTAATCTGTGCAGTAGAAAATACGCTAGATGAGAAAACAACTTGGAGGGACAGTAATGCTTACTTCCGCCGCCAAGGTAGCTCGCGAAGGAACGGGGTCCTGTAACCGGAACCACTATCACGTCTGTGTAGGTGGAAAGGGCTTCACATCGAACAGCCTTAACCTACATAGATGTAATATAGTAGTGGTGGTCTGAACCGGCTGCTGCAAGAGCTAATGGTCGACGTGTACGTACCTTTTGCACGTCCGAAGGAAGGATACACCGATCCCGATATATCTGGCGATGCGTGCGTAAGTATTCGTGTTCCAAGCGACATCGCATTATACGTTGCTAGGAATGCAATTACCAGCACGTCGCCGAGGAGGAGATATTGGTCCAGGTCTTCTGGGTCGTGAAGAAGCTTCGTTGATTTAAAGTGGATCTCTCCTTCACGTAGCACACCGTAGGGATCTACAAGAATTCCGAAATGTTGCGGGCAACGGGGGGGGTGAGGTAGTTGACGGGCTTACCTGGAATGATGAAGGCCCTGGCGCTGCGATAAACAGAGATACGAAAATCGCGGGTCATGCTGTCCATGGTGAGCCTCACGACTTTTCTAAGGGAGTCAAACAAGTACTCCAGTTTGATCGGGTGGAAGCCAGCCTGGAGAAGGTCAAGGACGACATCGTGGATAGTGCGAGTGCGGCGTGTATGCGCGGCGGGACAAGGCAACTGCCAGTCGTCGTTCGGCCACTGGCAGTCTCGGCTGGCCTTCAAGCTCTCCACCACAGTCGACAACCAGAGCATTGCCTGCGGACCCGACCACTCCATGAGAGGCTTCACTTGCTGATCGACCATATCCTCCATAAGCTCGACGAACGTCTCCTTCGGTACCCCATTGTGTGCGAGATTCATGATGACCGGACGCGAAAGGCGACCAGGGGTGACACGGGACATCCCGAACAGCTCGAAGATGTTATGTGCGGGATGCGGGTTCTTGACATCTAGCTTGATTTTAATTTGTGAGTCTCGTATCCAGATCTCCGGCGTGGACGAGTGATTATCAGGGTGTATAACCCAGAGGCCCGTCGCGCCTCCGAAATGTCCTTGCACAGCGGTCGGCCGCTCCTCCATGCCCATGTGGCGTGCGATGGCGCCGAGCGCCGCGGTGTTCATCCACCCGCACCCGTCGGTGTGGATACATTCCGCTGGCGGTGCCTTGTCTGGATAGTTGAGGGGCGCAACTGGGAGACTTCCTTGAATGCGGGACTGATGAAAGAAAAAATATGACAGACCTTGGTCGTCGATATGATGTACATTATCAGGGGGGATGGACAACACGGGCACCGACGAGGACAACCCGAGCTCGAAGCTTGAAGCCCAGAGCAGTGTCAGTGTGGCAGATGCATCCGCTAGGTTAGCCTAACCTATACGGATGCATCCGCTGGATACATCTGCATCCTGACGCAACTGGTGCGCCAATGCACACATGCAACTGCGGGGCTTGAACCCGCACCATCCTAACATCGTGATCACTACGAAACCACTGCGCCAGGAGGTCCTTGCAGAACTTAGAGTAGTTATTGTGTCATACACTTCGCGACCGGGTTCAATGTGATGTTAGTTCAACCATAAAGCTTTATTTGCGAGAGTCAGCATATACCAAACTAAGATCCAGACGCTCGGGATCGGGGGAGCTCGTAGGAAGATCACCAAGCCCAAGGCACGCAGAAGCGGAAGGTTGGTGGACGGGCGATGGCTGGCGCGGCAGACGTCAAAGCGCTCAAACTGACATACGAGGGCGGCAGCGCGAGACGGGTGGGTGCGCGCGCGAAGCTCGCGCGAGCGCGACGAAGTACATAGCGGGCAGACCGACGCCAGACACCTGTGGCTCGAAGTCGCCCCAACGCAACGCTCGGGATCAGGGGAACTGGTAGGAAGAAGATCATCAGGCACAAGGCGCACAGAAACGGAACGTTGTAGGATGGGCGGTGGCTGGCGCGGCAGACGTCAAAGCGCTCAAACTGGTATACGAGGGCGGCTGTTGTGGATACCGAGCCACGCGCTGACTTCTCAAACATTAGTCTCGAAACATACCGTTGGCGTCCAGTCGGGCGTCCGGACCGAAGGTGTCAACCACACGTGCAACCCACGCTGCTCTCTCGAAAGTTCTCTACTCTTCTCAGCTGCCCTACGACACTCTAGATTTGTCGTTGTAACTAGTATATGAATCCGGGATCCACATTGCGAAATATCATCTAACTTTTGTACCACTTACCTCTCTCGTGTGACGCGTGAACCTTTGCCATTGACCGACTGCATTCGGCACGATCAGCTCTGTCGGATCGGCCTCGAACATAAGTACGATTGGCTCTACTTATATTCGACGCCATCGGTCTTTACATTGGACTAGTCTACGAAGGATTGTAAGCCCAGTACGTGAGTCTACTTACAAATACGCACCTCGTCAGCTTAAGCGCTCTTCCCCTCGTCGAGCGCTCCCTCTTCTCGTCCGACCTAAGACTATCTGTCCGCCGTAAGTCTCGACTCACAACAGTGGTGGACACACTGGGAACTCCTCATCGTTAGACTCGCTCCAAGAATCCGACCGAACAAGATTCGACCGCAATCTTATCCATCGACATCGTAATGAGCGCTTCCGGCGACCACGTTGCCGAAGACGCTGGTCCACCCGGGACCTTTTCGCCACCACGAGGGAACCACGCACCTCAGACGAGGCTACGACCGTTCACAGGAATATTCAAGCAGTTACCCCCCGCATACGGACCTAATGACGGTCTCGTAACCCGCCGAGACCACTCCGACACCTTCCCAACCTGTGCTCTGAGCAGTCGCACCCTCGCCAAAGAGATGATCTTGAAGGAACGACTTCAAGCCGCCATAAACGAGGGAACCGTAGCACTCCCTCATAGGTATGCTTTATTTCAGTTTAAGGCTAACCATCACTTTTTATCTCGCACAGAGGAATCCACCTTTGCGCCTGTACTTGACGCACTTCAGACGCTAGTCACTCAGGTATGGGCCATGGAACCCGACGCAGATACTGACGCACCAATTTATTCCCTAGATGAGGAAGACTACGACGACTTTTTACGGAGTTTGGAGGCCTTGAGGTCGGCTGCCAAACCCAGCTTTCGCGCGGCCAAGCATCTGCTGCCCTCCGTCCCTATGTGGGGCAAGGACAGCAGTTACGCATCCAAGGCTTACGACGGTAGCGACTTCGAGATTCTAGGAGCTTGCTTCAGAAGGGAGGTGGAATGGTATCTCAAGACCTTGGTGAGTACCCACCATGGATCGTTCCCTGGGCTTCGGCTTCCGGTCGTCGACGTCGAGAAGTCCGCTCACGAGCCATCGGATGAGGAACAAGAGGAACGCGACGTGAAGGACTTCCTAAATCGCGACAAGCCTCCGCACTTCCCTCCTCGAAAGGAACCGCAACGCCCACCACCTCGAGATGATCAGCCACGCTTCCCGCTCCACGACCACTGGGCGAATCCTCGCCCTGTGTACAGCGAAGGTTTGTCTCGCTCCTTTAAGGAAGAGGAACGATCGCGCTCACCGCCTTACAGAATATCTCTTCACCCTCCGCTTCACGAAAGATCGATATCTTTCAAGCCCCAGGAGGATAGGTCGGTACCTCCGCTGCCTCCTCCGACCACCAAAGGGTTCACGTCCGCAGCGCGAACGAACCAGCAGGTCCACAGCGAAGGACCACGCCACGAGTACGGGGTGACGAGACCCGCGTCTCCCTCACACCTCTCTCATCTTCCCTCCGGAATCAGACGCCTCGCCGGCGAGCCGCGGGAAGGTAGGGAAGGGGATCCACGCGAGCCTCCCGAACGCGAAAACGGCCGCGAACCGCCGAGGGAACACCGACAGCCTCCCAGAAACTCGAACCGCCCTGGACGGACGTCCGGGAACCCAAATCCCGGAGGGGACCCCGACGACTCAGACGACGACGCAGACGGAAACGGAGGTCGCAACCCATACATTCCTCGGAACTCAGGAGTCCCTCGTCCTCGTAAGAACGCCAGCTCCCCAGCAACGCACTCGACTAACCCGGTCGAAGCACACTTCGATTTCAAACTCAAGATGGACATCGTCCCCACCTGGGACGGGAGCACGGAAACCTTGGCACGATGGATGATCCGGGTTAACGGCATTGCGAAGAAGTCGTCCACCGTCCGTCAACAGTTGGGAATGGTCGTTCCGCAGCGATTCACGGGGGACGCTGAGGTCTGGTATTATTCGCTTCCCGAGGACGATCGCGAGGAATGCGAGAGAGACTGGGGAAATCTGAGGCAAGTGATCATTGAATATTTCATGAATCGCACTTGGGTGGAGAAGACCCGAAAACAGGCTCTCGCCCTGCAGTACCGCGAGAGAGGACACTCCCGCGAGCTCCCGAGTCAGTATTTCATTCGGAAACGAGAGCTCTTGGAGCTCGTCTACGACAACTCTGAGAGTGAGCTCATCACGGATATCATGGCTGGAGCTCCGCTATCCTGGCGTACGGTGCTCACGTCTCGACTTTACAGGACTACAGGAGATCTACAGAAGGCTATCAAACTTCACGAGGACGACCTCCTCGAGGTGGATGCGATTCTCCCCTCACGAACTCACGCCGTAACACCACGGTACGAGGACAGATCGTCCCAGCAACCATATCGCGCTCGTGCTAACCTCGTCGGTTGGTCAAAGAACCTAGAACCACCTAAGTTCCCCAAAGACGACACCAACGTATCCAGGAAAGCGACCCCCGAATCGAAAGGGGCACGGCCATGCCGCCATTGCGGTAGCGGGAAACACTGGGACCCTGAATGTAAGTATGCTCGACAAGGAGTTAAGCGTGCTCGAGCTAACTTCGTGTCCTTCGATGCCGACTCTCATAGCGCGCAGGACGAGTACGACACGCTGTACTACGAAGGATTGTCAGACTCGGAGTCCGACGAACCTGGAGTCGAGGACGCCACGGAGGAATACGCCTCCACGACCTTAGCCGCACGCGCAGAAGGCCTCGACAGTCGTACCAATACGGCTCGCGCATACTCGGTGTCCACCCACTCACCCATTAATCAGCTTAACGGGCACATCGAGCAGCGCGTCGCCCGCATATTCCATGCTCAAGGAAGACGCGACGCTGAGAAGAGTGAAGCGAAGGTCGTTCCACAATCTCACGTTCTTGAACTTGAGCGTCCGATGGCCCGCCCGCCGGGATGCTCCTTCCTCGGATCCACCGCAACAACCCTCCCTGCGCGACTACAATCCCTGGACGAAAGTCCTCTTCCCTGCATAATCGACTCTGGGTCCGATATCACTCTGATATCGCAGACAGCCCTAGGGAAACTAAGCAACCCGCCACGCGCACGAGCAGGACAGAAAGTCAAACTCATTCAGGTCACGGGAAACGCGACTATTAATGGGTATGTTCCCCTTGACGTCTTCTTTGACACGCCCGACGGCCCGGTAAAACTCTCTGTAGAAGCATACGTAGTTAAGGGCATGCACACGCCCTTCATCCTGGGCAACGACTTCGCCGGTCAGTACTCGATCTCCCTTCTTCGACGAGGGGGGGAGACTCAAGTAAACTTTGGCGATTCGGGGCGTTCCGCTAAAGCCTCCGACGTCGAAGCATTCGGGACCCGAGACGAAAACGGACGAACATTCCAAGTCAACGTCCGCACAACAAACAGCAGAGTCTCATCGGAAGATCGCGCCGAGGCCCGCCGACTCCGCCTCCAACGAGTCCGAAGGCGCGAACGCCGCGACACGCGAGTTATGGTACGAGACGCAGTCACTCTCTCCCCTGGAGTTTCAAAGCGCGTAGCAGTTAACGTCAAGTTTCCTAAAGGTACAGATGTAGTGTACGTAGAGAAGGAGTTGACACGCCCCTCGCGCGACAGCGATCATTTCTACGGGGCGCCCGACTCCCTTATCACAAGGGAACAACAATTTCTGCACGTCTCAAATGTCTCGGAACGCCCGGTCAAGATACCCCGCGGACAAGTGCTCGGGTACGCGCGCAATCCATCCGTATGGCTCGACAACTCCTCGACGTATACACCCGAGCAAAAGACACTGACTCGAACTCACGCGACGTTAGTTCGCAAGCTCGCGGCCCAAAATTCGAACGCGATACACGCAGAACCAGTTGAACTGCGAGCGGCGCATCGACTCAGCTCCGAGGAAGATCCATTAGCTGAGGAGCCTTTGGAAGGTGGGCCTAAAACCTCAGAACCGCCGCCCGAAAAGGTTAATGAGGACGCTCTACTTTCCAGCGTCGATATATCGGACCAGCTTGACGAAGAACAACGAGATCGTCTTCGGGAAATAGTCTCGCGGAACGCTCGAGCGTTCGCTCTCGACGGCAGACTCGGAACAGTCGAGGCGCGTTGTACCATTCCTCTGCGCGATGGTGCTAAAGAAGTCTCGCTGCCTCCATTTCCTAGCTCTCCAGCGAAAAGAGAAGCAATCGACAAGCAGATGGATTCCTGGATCGAGTTAGGAGTCATTGAACCGTCCGTGTCCCCGTGGGGCGCACCAGCCTTTATTACTTACCGAAACGGTAAACCGCGTATGGTCGTAGATTATCGAAGGCTCAATGATATGACCGTCCCAGACGAATTTCCACTGCCTCGTCAAGAAGACATCATGCGCTCTCTGACCGGAGCGCAATGGTTATCAACTATGGACGCCTTATCGGGCTTTACTCAGATCACCATCGAGGAGAAGGACCGCCCAAAAACAGCCTTCCGAACGCACCGCGGTCTGTACCAGTTCAGTCGGATGCCCTTCGGGTTACGGAACGGGCCTAGCATCTTCCAACGGGTCATGCAAACCGTGCTTGCACCCTACTTGTGGATTTTCGCTCTGGTTTACATAGACGACATCGTCGTCTACTCGAGAAGCTTCGAAGAGCACGTCCAACATCTGGACGCCACGCTAGGAGCTATCGCAGAAGCAGGCATTACCCTATCACCCGCTAAGTGCCATTTTGGATACCACTCGCTCATGCTTTTGGGTCAGAAGGTCTCTCGTCTAGGATTATCCACCAATCGAGACAAGGTCGACGCTATCGTGCAGTTAGCCCCGCCCAAAAATATTAGTGAGTTGTATACGTTCTTGGGAATGATGGTCTACTTTTCAGCGTATATTCCATTCTACGCTTGGATTGCAGCGCCGCTTTTCGCTCTCCTGAAAAAGGGGAAGGATTGGACGTGGGATCCCATCCATCAAGAAGCGTTCGACCTCTGCAAACAGGTCCTCACACAAGCCCCCGTCCGAGCCCACGCGATACCTGGCAAGCCGTATCGACTTTACTCGGACGCTTGTGACTACGGACTGGCCGCAATTCTACAACAAGTCCAACCTATCAAGATTCGCGACCTTCGCGGGACGAAGGTATACGCTAGACTTCAGAAAGCTCATCGTAACGGTGAAGCCATTCCACGGCTCGTCGCTCAGGCGGACAAAGGAACTAACGACGTACCTTTACCAGGGCAGTGGGCCGCTGACTTCGAAGACACAGAGGTCTATATCGAGCGTGTCGTAGCCTATTGGTCCCGGATACTCAAAACCGCGGAGCGAAACTATTCGCCGACTGAGCGCGAGGCTCTAGCGTTACGGGAAGGACTCATCAAATTCCAACCTTACATCGAAGGGGAGCACGTCCTCGCAATTACAGACCACGCCGCGCTAACCTGGAGCAAAACCTTTCAGAACGTCAATCGACGACTGCAGACTTGGGGCACGACGTTTTCGGCCTATCCAGACCTGAAGATAGTGCATCGCGCGGGAAGGGTTCACTCGAATGTCGACCCCATCTCTCGACTCAGACGTCGGATCCCGTATAACGATAGCCCGGTGAGCTCGGAAGGAGTCGCGCTTACCATCGGAGAACAATCCGAGGATACCCTCAAGAACTCGCTCGAAGAATTGGGCCCTAGATTCGAAGAACGGCTTCTTAAATTAGCAACCGCACACATGTCAGACTCGGCAAAGGACGACGCTGTGAGCGTGGAATTCACGCAGGAAGCTCCGTTCGATGACGCGGTAAAGCTCGTGTATGCCGCTTCCGCTGTGTCCTCCCTCATCGTCGGTCTCTCACAGGACGAACTCAAACGTTGGCATAATGCGTACCTCCAAGATTCGCACTTCAAACTAGTCCTCAAAGCATTCAAAGAGGAGGAAAGCAATGAAGACTGCGAACCGGCATTCCCCCAGTATTACCTCGGAGAGGACGGTCTAGTTTACTTCGAGGACTGGAACTCATCCAGTCGACTATGCGTGCCCGAGACCCTGCGCACAGAACTCATTAAGGAAGTACATGACTCGAAGACTGAAGCGGCTCACGCCGGGTACCACCGCACGTACAATCGTATGGCCACAACTTACTACTGGCGACGAATGTCGCGAGACATCAAACGGTACGTTTCCACTTGCGACATATGTCAGAAGGCTAAGCCTCGACGTCATGCACCGGTCGGACTTCTGCAGCCCATCGCGATCCCATCTCAGCCCTTTGAAGTCGTCACCATGGATTTTATTCCAGAATTACCTCTATCGGGAGGCAAGTACGACAACTGCCTAGTCATAGTCGACAAGCTCACGAAGTACGGGATGTTCATTCCTACGACTACCAACATTACAGCCGAAGACACTGCAAAACTTTTTTTCCACCACGTAGTCGCGCACTACGGACTCCCGAGACAGGTCATTTCGGATCGAGATGTACGTTGGACCTCAGAACTATGGGAACATTTGTGTGTACTTACCGGAATGAAACGAGCTCTAACCACTGCGCACCACCCACAGGCGGACGGCCAAACCGAAATCCTTAACCAAACTCTCGAGATTGCTCTACGAGCCTACATCTCAACGTCGCGCGATGACTGGGCCGAGCACCTGGACGGACTAATGCTGTCGTACAATTCGACGCCGCACACCGCGACAGGGTACGCACCCGCGTACCTTCTCCGCGGCTACCACCCGACCACCTCCTCGACACTGATACACTCGCCAACACCAGTACCTCGGCCATCTCCTCGACGCGTCGAGGGGGGGCGTGACATGGGAACTTCCGCAGACCAGACGGAGCTCGCAGGCCGACAACTCGCCGACGACATGGCCGAACACTTTGCAGCCGATAGACACAGGGCTCAACAAGCCCTGGCACTCGGGCAACTAGCTCAACAGAAGAATTACAACCGTGGCCGTCTCAGGTACGAGTTCAAGGAAGGGGACCTCGTGCTAATTAACCCTCATTCTCTAGATCTCCTGCGTAAAGAAAAGGGCCGAGGAAAGAAGTTACTAATGAAGTATGATGGACCCTTCGAAGTGATGAAAAAAGTGAGCTCTGTCGCATACCGTCTGCGCCTCCCTGTATCCTACGGAATACACCCCGTGCTGAACATCGCGCATCTCGAATCTTACAGCCCTTCTCCGCCCGAACTAGGGGACCGACCTACACGCCGCCTCAACCGCGCCGATTTCTCGGAACAACCGGAAGTCGAGGTGGAGAAGATCGTTGGAGAACGTTGGAGAAAGGGAAAGAAGGGTCGAGCCGTCAAAGAATATCGCGTGCGATACGTCGGGTTCGACGAATCGGAAGACGAATGGAAGACTCGACAAGGTCTACGCAACGCTCCAGACATCCTCGCCGAATGGGAAATTAAAAGCAAATCAAATTCTAAGGAACCTCGCGGCGAGTCACGCACGGATGCGCCTCACCCCCACGGTAAGGCAAGTGTACGCGTAACCCTTTTAGACCAACACGAGGCTCACGCTGACACCTCTCCGCCTTGCACCTCCAACTCAACAAAGAATGGCCCTACGCTCGACTCCCAGGTAACTGACCCCTGTGCCACTGCCAAGGACCACGATGCTCGACGCAGTCGAAGGATCGCGAACAAGCCAGCAAAACGATGGACACACCTTCGAGGAAAGCAGGGGAGTGGCGAGGTTCAGTAAGTATATAGGTTCCAAAAATTAAATTATGTCGCCCAACGGCTTCGATCCTGTCATCTGAGCCACTTCTCTTTCAGACTTCAACCTTTCGTCATCTCCATCTCTCCCTCGTCTTTTCCGTCATGCCTCTCTTCTCCTGCCTCCGTAACGACGTCGTAATCGACTTCGTCGATCGTCACTTGGAGAACATCGACATCACTTTCCCACTCGAATACCACGACCTCTTCCGTTGGTCCCTCGATCTCGTCGACGAACTCAAGGATACGCGCTGCGACGAACTACCTTCGATGTCGCATCTCAGGATCGACCGCGGTATCTTTCGATTTCTCGTGGCGCTGGTAATCGACGTTCTTCGACGCATCGCTCGAGCATCCTACGGAGGAAGCTGCCTGCCGGGAACCATCGATCTCCGCGAAGGCGCGCTCGCAGAGCTTAGGGTTAACAGCCCTCCCATCTATCAATTTATTCGACTCTTCCGCGACCATCAACCCTTCGCGGGAGGCTCCATCGTCCACGACGACGAGTTCGACAAATGGGTCGAATGGTTCTTGAATGCCGTCGACAACACCCGAACCTGGATACTCGACGTTCGTCATCTGGCCGCCACTCAGCCGAACGGTTGGAACTGGGGTCCCATGACCTTGAACGCCAACATCGTCGACGCTCTCGGATACGATCCTCGCGACCCGTACTTCCCCCTGGGCGTGCCGTGGCGACCGGAAGCAGATTCGCTCGCCGTCCTCCCCCATCAGGTGCTCGGGCCGGGCGCACAGAACTCTCTGGTTCCCTACCGACCTCTTTTCGCCCACATCGAACCCATCAACATTGCTCGTACTCCGTGCACCGACCTCATACCCCATCCGATCTATGGGCCGGGCGCACAGAGCGCGGTTGTTCCTTACGAGCCCTCCGCCAACCTCACTCCCAACACTTGCACTGATCTTATCGTCCACCCCGTCCTCGGCCGCGGCGCGCACAACGAACTCGCTGTCTATCGGGGTACCAACATCGTCGACCAGCTTCCGATGCAGACGCACGTCCCGGCGTACGAAGACCCTGCTTACTACGAAGTCGAATACGACATCCCACGCGACGACGAGCGCGACGACTTCACGGAGACCTCCGACGAGGACTTCGAAGAACAGTACCTCGCCCAGAGGTTCGACGAAGATATCTAGATCGAATAAGACTGGCTTAAAG